>PVJD01013673.1:0-32811 GCA_004026545.1 Mormoops blainvillei
CAGAAAGTTGCAGGAGTGAAATGGTAATAGACCCTCGCTACTGTGCATCCCTGTGGCAGGGAGGACATATTTGCTGGATTTGTTTTTCCACCGCCTGTGAAAGGCCATGGGGAGCAAAGTGTACAGCAATCCTAGCAAAAGGAGGATTTGGATAAGAGAGGGAAGGAAACTAATTATTATTAGCAGATACTGTGTCTTATATTCCTTTCCATATCCCCTGGTATGTTGAATATGACAAGATAACCAAGGGAAGGTTCTAAGTTCCGCTTTGGTAAGAAAGTCCAAATGCCCATGTCAAAGGTGAAAAGATGCTTTATGTTGTGCAAATTTTACTTTCGCAAAGAGTAGAATAACTCTTTGATTCACTTCAAAGGAAAATAAGAATTCGAATTTCTAAATGGTAAAATGTTTTTGCAAAACTATGCTGGAAACACTAAAGGTTTGAAGCCAATGAGATGGATTAGAGTTGAATACTATGACTTTGAGAAATTGGCCTGAGTCTTTGGCCATGGCTTCCTCAAACAAAAATGGAAATAAGAATAGTTTCTTAGGGTTATTGTGAGCATCGAAAGTATCGAACATTTGAAAGTGTTTTGTTAATGTAAAGTGCGGAACAAATGCTAGCTTCCTCTTTCTGGGAGAGGGGTTAACAATCTCTGCAGTGTTCCTTGCTTCGCAGCACTCTGAAGGTTGCCTATTATCTTCTCACTGGATCTTGAAAAAAGATGAGACAGAAGTGGAAAAGGGGGTTGGGGAATCAGAAAGGCCATAATGTGAATCCGAGCTCCATTACTGGTGAGCTGGATCATTCTTGGAAAATTACTTGCTGGGAGGCTGGGAGGCAGCATGCATAGTGGTTAAGTAATTTGAATTTTGAATTTTGTCTCCCTATCAGTTAAAGGAGACAATGGAGTATATTTCTCATAGTATTCAAGGAATAATGATAGTGGCTAATATTAGTTTGTTTGGGGAGTGTGAAATAGTCAGGATATGGACAAGCAGACCTTTGCATTATGCTGAGATGCCTAGGAACACTGGGTGTCTGCTGAAAGCCAGCTTTGAGAGAAGGAACACAGATAACCTTTTCAAGTAAATGCTACTTTACTTTCTTTTTCTTGGCTATAAATTAGGTATTAAAGCACTGCATCTGAAGAAACTCATAGAAGAGAGTTTATTTATTATTTTGAAGTGATTAAATAGGTTAGATCCTTAAAACTCACCAGGCAATCCAGCATGTAGAGAGCTGGGGGAAAGAACTTTTAGCAAATATGCAGACTTCTAAATCTCCCTCATACGTGAGAAAATCAAACTGTCACATCGTAGTAGGCAGTTAAACAGACGTGAGCAGAGCAAGGATGATGGGCCTGGTACAGAAGGTGACCAGGGCGGAAAGCCTAGCGATGGGCAAAACTGGTAAAACAAGGACCTCATCCCCAGGGTAACATCTCCTTGCTTAGCATATCACTGGTGGTTCAGACCACCTGACCTTTCATGTCACTGGTCATGTGGTTCAAACTCTCCCCTGACTTCTCCTCTCCTATCATGTCACCAGTCATGCAGCAGACCCACTGGAGGAAGAATAAGAGGCTGAAGAGTGGCTTCATAGGACTCCCATGCAGGCTCTCGCACAACCACTCCCCTAAGCGTTAAGGCCTAGAGGTAACATCTAGGCCTCAATTGTGTTTCAGGGCCAGGCCCAGAAAAGAAGCAAAACCAGACATGTGATACCATGGCTGACATCAGGACCAGCTGCAATGGCCCTGGAAAAACCAAACGGTGGAGACCACGACCTTGAAAGGACACACCTGGATAACTGATGAATATTCTATTGGCATCCCCCCATGGGACCTCCCCTAAAATCCCCACCCTTAAACGCCCTTAGGACGGAGGACCCTGCAAGGTTCTCTGTACAGAGCACACCCAAGCCTCTCCCCACCCCTCTCCCTCAGGTGCATTTTCCTTGCCCCTCTCTTTCTCCTAAGCCCCAAGGGTCCTTCTTTTGCCTCTGTAACTTGTTTCCTAAGCCCATTTCTTCTACAGCTCACTTTTTCTACCTCTGTGACTTTCTAACGAAACTTCCCCATATAGTTTAAGTTTTACCTCTGCATTCTTTCTTAGCCAGAACTCAAGTACCAACGTTGCTGAACTGAGGTTCGGTTACTGGTAACATTCCGACACCACTTTGCTGCGCAGACAGGGAGGGTCAAATGTTTCCACAAGGCTCACCAGGCTATTTCTCGCGCTGCTTTGACTGCCTACAAAGCAGAAGAAGGGCATAAAGCAGAAGAAGGCTTTAAAAGATACTCACTTCTAGACTTCTAAATACAGGTTGTCTTCAATGACTCTTATGACCACTTTCATAAAGCACATTGTCAGCACACACGCAGAGGTTTCAGTGAATTTATAAAGCCTACAAATCCTTCTCGGTCCCTAATAAAAGACAGGAAATAAGGTTTTATGCACATGTAATGGAATAGAAAGCAAATTACCATCATGGAACTCGGCTCTTCTTCTTGAGGCCCACAGGGCCTATTTTACATTCTTCAGGAAAGAGAGATGCCCCCAGTCTCCCAGCCCAGGCAAGAGTCACCTAGTGACAGGCAGTAAATAGCACGACATTGTTTGTGATAAAAAAGAACTGGAGCTGCAAGCCATCTCCTGCCTGGAGGTTTGGTTCTATTTTTCACACCTAAGGGAGATGTTCGATGCCCAATTAAAACATATTATGACTGGAAGTCATTCTCCCAATGGGTATGATCCAACCAACCTCTCTCTTCACAAAAATAGAGGTTATAATAATAAAAATAAGTAGTTGTTATTATTCATAGAGGATTTCATAGATTGAAAAGTCCTTTTCTACATAGTAGCTCACCTGATCTCACAACAATCCCAGGGAATAAATATTAGACATTGTAAGAAAAACATTTGGCTAAACTCCCAAAACAAGGAATTTTTTGGTCAGTTGTCTATAATCACCACATATTTTAAAGGTGACGACCTCACCGAATTCTCCAGGGGGAGAGAGGTGCTAATACTAGGGAAAGCTTGTGATCTTTTAATCTGATAAATAACGCTGGACTAAAGGTAAACTTTCTGTTTTCTCTTAAACTCCTTCCGCCTGACCCAACAATTGTTCCCACTTGATCATGTAAAGGTAGAGTCACCTGTGTCTAAGTGTGGGAAAGCCATGGGTGAATCTGAGTTCACCAACTGCAAGGAAGATGGGTTATAAAGAAGCCAACACATTCCATAATGGAAATACGGAGTCTGAACAAGACTGAGAAATAAAGGGATAATCCAGAATCAGCAATGTCACACAAAGCAAGGACTGTCCAAGGCTCTACCTTACCTCTACCATCTCTGCCCAATAATCTTTGCCAGTAATCTATCTCAGCAACTCTCCTCCTCGAAGGCGAGAAGAAGAAGGTAATTTTGTCCTTCTTTACCCATGGAGGATCTTAACCACAGCAATGTCCCACCCAAGAAAGAGGATCACCAAATTATCAGAAAAATTGCAGCATCCTTCTGAACCCAGTTTTCCAAACCTGTCTTAGCTTGTTTATATTCATGTTACGCCAATTTGACATTGTGCCAGCCCACCTCTGAAAGGTGTGTTATGGCTAGGATTTTGAAAGAGATAAGAAATCTTTATTATCTCAAAAACAACAAGAAAAATGCAGATAAAATTAAGAGCACGTTTTCCACCTGGATGCAACCGAGCTTTGATTCACTGAATTACAGAAAGAAATTAGCTCCTACTGTATGCAGAAACAGTGACAGCTTCCATAAATGAGGCCAGGCACCTAATATAGGTGCGATCAGACAGAAAAGCTGGTTAGCTAGAGATAGAGATGTACTTCAGAAATGAGGAAAAATCATCTGGTCCCTAGACCACAGTGGCAACAGCACAGCAAGTATGTACGGTGATGGGTGTTAACTAGACTTATTGTTATGACCATTCCACAATATAGAGAAATATAAAATCATAATGTTGTGCACCTGCAACTAATATAATGTTAAATGTCAGTTATGTCTCAATAAAAGAAAAAAAGTACAGCACAATTTGGTATCAAACTGAGAACACTAAAAAAAAAAAGACTTTTTCAAGTTTTGATTAAAATTATAAACCCATAGATTCAAGAAATTAAAATAAATATCTAAGCAGAATAATTATGAGAGACCCTATTCAGTTTGCAGAAATATAGACAGTTTAAATAAAACAATACTTGAAAGTAATAAGAGGAAATGACACATTACATAGATACAAACAGTAATAAGAAATATAGTTGATTTCTAATCAGAAATGATGTACATCAGAGAGTAATAAAATGCCATCTTTAAAGTTTTAAAGGAAAAAGTAACAATCTATAATTTTGTTCTATTATTCAGGAAAAATGTACTCTTCAAACATTAAAGAATTTGTCACCAGCATATCTGTAATTTAAGAAGGGCTAAAGAAAATATTTTGGATAGAAAGAAATGAAACTATAAAAATTTTTACTTTATACAAGAAACGTGTACAAAACAAAAGACAACTTTTCTTTTTTATATTTACATTAAGTAACTCAATATTAAAATCAAAATAAACAAAAAGAACATTGTATCACTGGGCTTATAACTTATACAAAAGAAAAAAATTAGAGCAATACGAACAGGAGGAGTGTGGCTTAAAGTAAAGCACTACATATTTTATAAGAAATAGTATAATATTTCAAGGCAGATTATAATAAATTAAATACGTTTGCGATGATTCTTAGAGAAACTACTGAAAATAAAACAAAGAAGCATATCTAAAAGCCAATAAAAAACAAAATGGAACACTAAAAATTACTCAATTTTTTTAAAGTCAAGAAAGAAGAAACTAAAAGCAAAGAGTAGAGGAGACAATTAGAAAACAATGAAAAGAAAGACAGACACAAAAGCTTTTCAAAAATAAATGTAAGTAAACTAAATGCTTTTATTAAAGATCAGAGATCTTTCAAACTACATAAAAACCTAGCAGATCAATTATATGTAGTTTATAAGTTTTAATGTAAAGACAAGTTGAAAGTGAAAACATGGAAATGATATAAAATATAAAGAACTGAGCATAAGCAAACAATGTGATCACATTAGTATTAGACTAAGTAGAACTAAATACAAGGAATATTATCTGAGATTAGAGAGTCATTTCATAAGGATAAAGAGGTCAGCTCTCTAGTAAGACATAAAACCTTAAATATGTTTTTAACTAATAACAAAGCTTCAAAATAAGTGTATGAAAATTGAAATGAAGGGAGAAGTGTAGTCGAATTCAATTACAGTTGAATATTTTAACACTTTTCTCTTAATAATTGATAGAACCATTAGACTAAAAACCAGTAATATAGTTTTGAGCAACACTATGAAAGACCTTAGCCTAGTTGACACGTATGGGACAATCTTCCTTACAAGAGCAAAATACATATTCTTTTCAAGTGCACATGGAGCACTCACTAAGATATGTCATATTCTGGGCCATTAGAAACAAGCAAAATAGAGACAGACTCATAGAGAGAGCAGGATGACAGCTAAGGGTGGGGAGAGTAGGGGGTGCAGGGATTGAGCAAACAGGAAAAAGGACTCATGGACATGAACAATGCGTTTTTCAGCCTCTATGACAAACCAAAGCCACATGCTCATATTTGCAATAAGAGACAGGTATAATAAGATTCATAGCAATTTTTTTTCTTTTTTTTTAATCCTCACCAAGGACATTTTTTCCACTGCTTTTAGAGAGAGAGGAAAGAAGAGAGGAAAAGAGAGAGAGAGAGAGAAAGAGAGAGAGAGAGAAACATACATGCGAGAGAGAAGCATCTACCAAATGCCTCCCCATACATGCCTAGATGGGGGATGGAAGTCATCACCCAGGAATGTGCACTGACTGGGAAATAAACCTGCAATGCTTTGGTTACAGGATGAAGCTCCAATCAACTAAGCCACACCGGCCAGGGCAAGATTCGTGGCAGCTTTATTCATAGTGTCCTAAAACACAGATATTCACCAAGAGAATGGAGAAATATATGATTTTTCATACAATGGAACACTTTTCAATTAAAAATAAAAAACACCAACAACATGAAAGTGCTTCAAAAACATCATACCGAGCAAATCAACAATGCATAAAAAGAGTACATGCTGTAGGATTTCATCCATATTAAGTTTAAAGAACAAGTAAAACGAATTGTTAGTAACAGAAATCAGTGCCATTTGTTAAGGAGAGGCTTAGTGGAAAGGGGAACAAATGGAACTTTCTAGGTTGGTGGCTAAAAGGAAAAACACCATTTTTTTTCTTCCTACATAGGAAAAAGCGCAGTTCTTCTCGACTGCCTGTTTCTCTTCTGTGAGTCTGCTTTACTGCTCATATAAAATATTTCACTTCTGGTCACTAAATGTGTGGAGATTTTTTCCATACTAAGCAATTATCTGAGACACCAGCTGTGTGTCCTACAATTTAATTCAATTCTGACAGTATCTACCTAGAGATTTATCTATGTGGCAATAGTTCGGACCCCAAGGGCTTAGTTCCACAAGATTGTCCCACCTGCTGCAACACATACACACTCCAGACACCATTCACAAGCCCAGGTTGTCACCTGTACTTCTGACCAACCTGCTATAGATTGGAGCTTCCCACCTCTGCAGGTTTGATTCATTTGCTAGAGCAACTCACAGAATTAAGGGGGACACTTACCTAGCATGGGAGCTTCTGCCCCCGTGAAGCCAGGGTACATCACCCTCGATGTTTGTTCACCCAACTGGAAGCTCTCAAAACCCCTTAATTTTAACATTTTATGGAGATTTCCTTACATAAACATGATCCATTATAAACTACATTTCCAGCCCCCCTCCCTTCTTGGAGAATGGGGACGGGTGTGGAGCCAGAAATTCTAAGCTTCTAAGTCACTGGTTGGTCTTTCTAGTGACCAGCCCTCATCCAGGAGCCCACCCAGAGCTGCCACATTAGAACACAAGATGCTCTTATTGGTCTTATCACTTAAGAATTTACAAGGATTTTAGGATCCCTGTGCCAGAAAATGAGGGTGGATGTCAATATATACATGTATTCTCTATTTCTATTATTTTACAGTGGTCTATATTTCAATCAGAACATGGATCTGGTACATACATTTGTCCAAACTCATGGAATTGTAAAATTAAGATCTATATATTTCACTGTGCAGTAAAGCATACTAAAATTAAGGAAAAAGAAAAAATACCATTTAATCACATACTAGGACAGAAAACCACCCTTATCTCTGTTATCTTGAGTTATGACCAACTACGTCAATCAACAAAGTCCACCAGATGGAATTAAGCAATATGTGTACTGGATTTTAACTCTCCATAAACTAGAATAATGTCAGTATAAGTTGATTAAATTTTCCATTATCTGGTAAGTTTCTGTGGTGTAGAGGGAATCAAGGCTGATACCAAAGACGAAATGCTAATTGTCCTGACTTATGATGTAAATGCTTCTCTCCCACCTCTGTAAACCCTTTTCTCGCCAGATCTATACTACGCCTCCCAATACCCTCCCCCACTTAGCCCAACATAAAAGGAATGAGGGGCTATTGTTCTGGGCTCAGAATTTGGAGTTTGTCTCCTCTGGGCCCGTGCATGTGAATAAAGATCGTGCTCCTAACCCCTCAGTGTCTGGTCCTTTCATTTTTCCATAACAGTGGTATTGATAAACTAATTCTCTTTTTTAAAGACTTTTTAAAAAGATTTTTTATTTTATTTTTAGGCAGAGGAGAAGGGAGGGAGAAAGAGCAGAAGAGAAACATCAGTATGTGGTTGCCTCTCACACACCCCCTACAGGGGACCTGGCCCGCAACCCAGGCATGTGCCCTGACTGGGAATCGAACCAGTGACCTTTTGGTTTGCCACCTGGCGATCAATCCCCTAAACCATACCAGCCAGGACAATAAACTAATTCTTTTTTAAAAGATTTGTATTTATTTATTTTTAGAGAAAGGGGGAGGGAGGGATAAAGAAAGATCATGTGAGAAGTGAGAGAGTAACATTGATCGGTTACCTCTCAAATGGACCCTGACCTGAGACTGAACCCACGACCATGGCCGGGAATCAAACTGGCAAACTTTCGCTTTGCAAGACAATGTCTAACCAACTGAACCACATCAGTCAGAGCTAATAAACTCATTCTTTGACTCACTCTGATTAATTTAGAGAAATGATAGTTACAAGACATATACAAAGCTTCTCCCCTATCATAGTTTCTTTTTGCTTGGCCCTGGCCAAAAGGTCTCACTCTAAGGCCTAGTGTGATCTGAGGTCTCTGGCTCAATGGCTAAGGTTGTCAGCTTCCACTGGAATTAATTCAGTTCCTTTCACTACTTCAAAGGTGAAATAAGTCAATACTAACATAATTACATTTCCACTGTTTCAGTTTCAGGAGCTAAGTGAATAATGCAGTGAATTTCAGCCACCGCCCCACATCTACAAGATGTTAGAAGTGTTAAGTCCCAGAACCTGACACCCCAGTGCATGAAAGAACATTATACAGTAAATGTTTCCCCAGCAAATGGGCTAGTCACAGAAGTGACATGCTGCCTTTTAGACCTGTGTCTCTTATTATCTGCATAGGAGAACAGAGGCAGTACCGGCAGGAGGAGGAGAGGCATAGACAGAGAAGAGGTAGGAGAGAAAAAGGGACAGGCATTTTAATTTTAGTTTATACCAGTTATTGAGGTTCTATCACCAGTGAATTTAAAATGCATTTGGGGGAAGTTTCCCATAAATAGGTTAACTGCAAAAATATTCCCACAACTATGCAGACTGCCTCCTCTAAGTAGAATGTGTTCAGAAACACTATTTTTCTGATTCACTTTAAAAACTTTAACGGCAGGGAGCTCTAGCCCGTGGGTCTTCCCCAGGTCTTCTTACTCTGTTTAACATCCTTAGTAAATATTTAAACAACACTTTTTTTAACCTTCCTCTTTAGTGTTTGCATTCCTATAAGGTATTCCTGACACCTCACCCCAGAAATGAAAAAGACCTTTGTTCTACCCCAGTCTTGTTCATTGTGAGCATTTACAACAAAAAGCTCTCCAAGCTACGCCCATGGCTTCTTCATTTCCTGGGAAAGGAGGGAGAAAGGAAAAGCAAATGGTCCATTCACCACTACCTCTGAAAGGCACAACCAGAGCCTCTCCTCAGGAAACTCTGCCTGTTCCAAGGCAACCTGCCCCAGAGGTATCCTTCTCCCCGCTCTAACCCGGTGAGATCATGTAAGCTCCCAGGATCCAGCAGGTTGCAGTTCTGTTTTCAGCTTTAGGCTGCTGGTACCTAGCAGCTAACAGCCCCTCCCAAAACTTTTCTCTTGAATAAGTGTTTCAATTCATTGTATAGCTGCCTTTGTAGCTTGGGGCTCCTGAGGGACCCAGCCCCCAGTAAACACACAACTTCATTTGCTGATCAATGCCAGATTTGTTATTCTAAAGAAAGGGACTTGGGTAGGATCCCAAACCTTTAATGGGTTAACATAGCCATAACGCATTCAATTCCTGAGGAAAAAAAAAATCAGTACAATAGGACACTAAAGGCAAAAGTGTATTCTGTATTACTAAGCTACAACTTGAGCCTCAAATTTCTACCTGGACTCTTCCTCTTGTGAGCCTGCCTGGTAGCTAACTAGATCTGATCCATATCAGATCTCTTCTTCCTTGGGTAAGATTGATAAGAAGAAATTAGAGCTTTGACTCACGTTAGACCATATAACTAACGGTATGTATTTACACTGTCATCCTTATCGTAAAAATTACTATTTTACCTAATAGATTGAGAAACTGAGACCAAGAGAGGCACAATTGCCATCTGGAAGTCAGAGCCAGGGAGAGTCAGAATGGAGTTCGTGACCATGACAACAGATCCTTGCTTTACCTAATACCCCCCAACAAGATGGGTAGGAGTCAGCAATGTCTATGGATCCTTGCAGGGTTGGGCCTCATGGTAGACCGAGGTGATATGATGTATGGGCTGATGGGAAACGCTACTCCTCACCACCCACTTCTCTTACAAACCTTCTGTCACAATCACCACACTAAACCCCAATACCCAGGTCCTTGGAACTCTATAATAAAACTTTCATAGTTTTGGAGCAATTATTACTTTCACTGGTCATTTTTTAAATCAAAATATCTCTGAAAATAACAAGCTTCCTCTATCACTCCTGCCTTAGCCTTGTCCTGCCTGGCAGAGGATTTTCTCTGGCTCAAGTGACCCCAGCTTTAAGACAGCACAAAGTACCTGCTTGGAAAGGAGGAAGAGTGTCTCCTAAAAAGGTAGAAGGAAGGTGGACTCTGCCACTGGGCACAGCTGCCCCCTCCCATGCATGGAATAGGTGCTTATTCCTTTCTTAGATGAAACTGTTTTAGTATAAGGCAAAGATAATTTATGGCTCTCTAAGTCTAGAAGCCTAGGTTTGAGGTCTCCTCACCCCTGGGGGGTAAGGGGGTAGTTCTAGAAAAACAAGGGACTTCCCAAAAGCAAATTTCCAAGCTTATTACCTGAGTTTAACATGTTTTTCTGATGTGTCCCAGCTAAAGTGCTAACAAATCTTATTTTTATATTGATCTATTTGGGAGAAAGTATATTATGAACACTGATAAGTATGAAAATCAAGGAAAAAAATCTCAGTCTCTTCCATTATTTATAAAAAATGGCAGAGCTGAATGAGGCTGAAATCATTCTTAATCCCCAGAAGGCAAAAACCCTGTCCGCAATATGACTGAGTATCAAATGAAGGTGCGTACAGATGATGTTAAAGGAACAGGACGCAGTGCTGATGTTAATAGGATGGTCTGGAAAAAAGACCTTGTGTGAACCCCTGCAGATCCTCAGTCTCAGGACCATTCAGACCTATCGAAAGAGGGATGAGTTTGATAAGTTTGTCATGTTAAATAGAGTATAACTCACAGGGACACCGTCATTTTCTTCATTTTCGGGTATAAGGGAAATCTTCATAAAACTTGATATTTATGTCAGCTACAATTTTCCTGTTTTAAGACTCAGAGTACTGCCCACCGAATTACCTACCTGAGTGAGGGAAAAGAGGCAGGCGGGGTTAAAAGTGTGAAGCTTTGACTGTCGAGTTAGGATGTTGTGGTGACGTGAGAGTTCATCAGGGTTTGTCAGAGTTAAACTCTCATATCTTTTAATATCTTCTCTAGGTTCACCAGTCTAGTTCTGTCCATAATTCCTATGCTACTGCTCTGATAGTCACACAGGTCTGGGAGAATTTCCTGGGGCTGTCTTCTTGGTTTCCCTACCACATTATATTGCTAACCAGTTCCACAATTCTTCAGGATTTTTCCTCCCTAACAAGAAAAGTTTACCTTAACAACCACATTTGCAAGCCATGTCTCCCAAAAGAGACTTATGAAGAAGGAAGACAGAGAGATAAAGGGTAGTAGAGGGCTTCTTACCCTGCTAAAGATATTTTTTAAACGTTAAAACTCCGGTGAACAAGCTACTAGAGAAGGAGGCCAGAAAGACACATGAGAGGGCTTAAATGGAGGCCATGGAGACCAGGACCGTGGTGCTGCAGGAACAGGATCCGATACCTGAAGGCAAACCGTGAGCCTCCCATCCCAGAAAACGAAGATAACAAGAGCCTGCACTGTTTTGTCAGGATGCATTACATGAACTATTGTCATCAGGACCAAGCATTAGTCTTTGGAATCATACTTATTATTTTTCTTGTCTATATGTTTCTTGTCTGTCTAGAATAAAGATTTCAATTTGAAATTTATTGCCATCTCTTTACCAACGGGTGATGAGAAATAACCTTACATTTCCAAATTAGAAAGAGGCATGAGTTTGAGCAACATGCCAAAGTCCAAACCTCTCATTCAAAGTTATTTTACGTATTTCTATCACTGGTCTTTCTGTGTTCAGAGAGAAGCAATTATAAAAAGCAAAATATTTAAGTATGTAGGATATTTTCTGAAACTACAGTCCTAAACATGTTATGTTTCTGCTCAAAACCCTTCAAACCAAATTTCAAATCCCTTTACATAGGGCTCACCTTTCTTTCTGGCCTTTTCTTTTATATCTGAGTTAGATGACTTTATGGTTTCTCAGGTTTATCCACCTCACCACCTTATTTCAAAATAATCTGTCAATATCTGCTAATTCTTTCAGGTCCTCTCCCTAGTTGTTTCTTGATTCCTTTTCTTTGATGTAAACTCTCCCTCTTTCTATCCGCCTAGAACATGTAGAAGGACTTCTGGCCAAGATGGAGACATATGTAGATACACTTTGTCTCCTCACACAGCCAAAAGAAGGACAACAACACATTTAAAGGCAAAAAATAATGAGAACTGCCAGAAAATTGAACTGTATGAAAGTCTGATAACCGAGGAGTTCAAGAAGAAACATTCATTCAGGCAGGTAGGAGGGGCGGGGACAGGCAGCCAGGGCGGAGAGGACAAGAAGCAAGGCAGCGGCTGGAGGACCGGGAGGTCCCACTTTCGTGTGTGGATTAAACACAGAGGAACAACTGGGGAGTGAGAGAGACCATGCAGCCCAGGGTTCCAGCATAGGACAAGAAAGCCTCAAAACCTCTACTGGTAAAAAACCTGTGGGTTTTGCAGCAGCAGGAGAAACTGCAAGTCTCAGGATAGTTAGAGAGACCCACAGGGTCCTAGAATGAATGCAAACCCACCCACTTGGGAATAAGCACCAGAAGGGCCCAATTTGCTTGTGTGTAGCAGGGGAAGCGACTGAAAGTCACCAAGAGCCAAGCAAGTGTCATTGTTCCCTCTTGGGCCCTTCCCCCACATACAGCACCGCAAGGCAGTGATGTCGGTTGCGCCACCCTAGCGAATACCTAAGGCTCCACCCCTCACAACATAATAGGCACACCAAGACATAAAAATATGGCCCAAACAAAAGAACAGAACAAAGCTCCAAAAATAGAACTATGCAATGAAAAGATAGCCAGCCTATCAGATGCAGAGTTCAAAACACCGGTAATCTGGATGCTCACAGAAATGGTTGAGTATGATCACAAAATGGAGAAAAAAGTGAACGCCATGCATAGAGAAATAAAGCAAAATATACAGGGAATCAACATTGAAGGGAAGGAAACCGGGACTCATATCAACAATTTGGAGCAGAAAGAAAAAAGAAACATTCGGCCAGAATAGAATGAAGAAACAAGAATTCAAAAAAATGAGGAGAGGCTTAGGAATCTCTGGGACAACTTTAAATGCTCTAACATCCAAATCATAGGGGTGCCAGAAGGAGAAGAGGAAGAGCAAGACATTGAAAATTTATTTGAAAAAAATGATGAAGGAGAACTTCCCCAATCTGGCAAAGGAAATGGACTTCCAGGAAGTCCAGGAAGCTCAGAGAGTCCCAAAGAAGTTGGACCCAAGGAAGCACACACGAAGGCACATCATCATTACATTATCCAAGATGAAAGATAAGGAGAGAATCTTAAAAGCAGCAAGAAGAAAGGAGACAGTTACCTACAAAGGAGTTTCCATAAGACTATCAGCTGATTTCTCAAAAGAAACCTTAGAGGCAAGAAGGGGTTGACAAGAAGTATTCAAAGTCATGAAAGGCAAGGGCCTACATCCAAGATTACACTACCCAATAAAGTTATTATTTACAATGGGAGGGCAGATAAAGTGCTTCCCAGATAAAGTAAAGTTAAAAGAGTTCATCATCAGTCACATCCTTCTTATATGAAATGTTAGAGGGACTAATCTAAGAAAAAGAAGATGATCAAAAATATGAACAGTAAAATGACAACAAACTCACAACTATCAACAACTGAACCTCAAAAAACAAAAACAAAAACAAACTAAGCAAACTGCTAGAACAGGAACAGAATCACAGAAATCGAGATCACATGGAGGGTTATCAGGGGTGTGAGGGTGGGGAGAGAATTGGGTTAAATGTACAGGGAAGAAGGAGCATAAATGGTAGTTACAAAATAGACAGGGGGAGGATAAGAATGGTTTAGGAAAGGGAGAAGCCAAAGAACTTATATGTGCGACCCATGGACATGAACTAAGCGGGGGAATGCTGGTGGGAGGGAGGGGGTGTGCAGGGTGGAGGGGAATAAAGGGGAGAAAAAAAATGGGACAACTGTAATAGCATAATCAATAAAATATATTAAAACACTAATTAGTGCAACAAATCATTAAAAAAACACATGGAGGTTTTTGTGTGTGCATGTGTGTGCATGTGTGTACGTCATCCATTCTGTCTTGTATTATAAGTTATTTGTGCACCAGCTCCACCTGTGTCTGAGTGTGAACACCTCCTTGAGGAAAAGCAGGAGTCCTCATTACCTGGTATCCTCAGCAGGCTCTAACTCTGTAGGTTGCTCAGCTTTGGTGACATGAAACGCTTGTTTGCTGAGTCCATTTATCAAATTGTCACTGGGTGGGGACCTCATCCCTCTATATACCCCACTTCAAAGTTAAGGAATTGTCAGCTGATGCATTGGAAAGTACATTTCTCATGCTTAAATAAGAGAATATTAATTCTGAACAAATACAGAAAACATTGTCATCCATCTTTTTGGTATAGTCACAAACCTAAACCAGCCAAGATTTCAACTTCTAATGCTCTTGACTTCTCTATATTTTAATAGCCCCACACCTTTCTATTTTAAAGTCTGAGACATCCTATATTAAAACAAAGAATCTGGGACAGCCAGAGAGAATGAATCTGGGCGTAATGGGAAAAGACTTGGTAAGTTCTACTTAAGAAAAATTTAACTGAATTGGAGTTATCCCAGATAGCTATCAGTGTCTTTTATATTCAAGACACTGCCACTGACGATGTTGCTAAATACGTTCACGATGAAGGCTGAAAAGACCAATGTGACCAGCTGTCTTTTCCGCAGTGCATTTGAGTGAAGGCTGTTCTTTCCTTAGCAGCTGTAGAGGCTGTTTGCTGAGCTCGTTGCTATTTTTGATTCTGCTGTCTTGAAAAAGAATAATAAAGGAAAAAAGAAGGAAAAGTCACACCATCTCTGGTAGCCCCCACGTCTAGCTGCTCTCTGTCCAACGTCCCTGGGCTTGGGGCTGTAAATAAGCATTTACTCCCATGTTCTGTTCCCTATTTTCAACTCAATCTATTGCAATTGTTGTTTATGGAATCCACGGTTGTACATTAGCGTCACTTCTAGAGCAGCAGAGAAGTTGCAAACAAACAACGTTTCAGGAGAGCCAGCTCACTGGCTGAATTCCAAGCCTTTATTTTTGTTTGTTTGTTTTTTGTTCCCACCTAGCAGTTTATTAATGGGTGTTGGCTCCTGGATGACACTGGTTAAACCGCCCACAATGATGCCTATGAAGTCTGAGGTGAATCCAAGCCCCGCAGCTGCAAGCCTTTAAACCCTGGCTGCCTGTCGCACATAGACCTCTTACAGCAGCAGATCTCTTTGTCACAGCCCCTGTGCCTCCATGGCCGCCAACTTGACTGGTGCCCATCCTCTGCTTATCACACATCTTGACCCCCAGGAACACACTTTGACAACTGCTTCAGGATCTTAATTGGTGAGGAAATGTATGGCTTTACACAGATGGATGCATAATATCTGTTTCCCACCTGACCTACTCTCCCTTACTGCATGACTAATCAACAGAATGTAATTTTTCACGTAACCTTCCAGGCTCTAGCCATTTATGTCTCTGGCCTACATTCACTGACATTAAAGACCATAGACTCCTGCCCACCAGGTCCTCCTGTGTCACTAGAGTACTTTGTTCACTGGAGTCCATTACCCTTTAGCTGGGCAGTTCAAATGCTTCGTGCTGTGACCCCATATTCAACTTCAATGTTCTTTTCATTTATCAGGGGCATTCTAGGAGAAAACAAGTACTCTCTAATATTTCTCTCTAAACAGCGTTCAATGGAAACCATTCTAAAATAGTCATATTCAGTTTATAAACTGCACAAGGTCTAATTCATGTGAACACACAAGATCCTGTGAGTCCATCTCATTCTTCTCCTCCCGTGGTGAGAGGTACCGTGATGTCTGGGAGCTGCAGCTTTGTGACTCGAGCGCATCACTGGGCCTTGCCCCTTGTAAAGTTGTGTCCTGTGGAAGCTATTCACCTCTCTCTCCTTCAGTTACATTTTCTGTACAATGAGAGTAATAATAGTAGTTGCATCATACGGTTGCTATGACAAATAAATGATTTACTACATGTGCAATCTATACAAATACATATAAATTAATTAAGCTATGGAATATTCTCATTCACAAAAGCAATTTTGTGTATCACTTATAAAAAGCTACAAAGTCTATGAAATCCAAAGTTTTTAGAGTGTTTTAATTGATCAGGATCTTGTCAGTAGTGGAGAACTGACAGAGGAATTGTTTTGGTCAGTTTTTTTTTTATGATCCTCTCTCCCCTTCCTGGTTGTGACCATGGTAAGAATTTGAAATTTTTATTTTTCTTCAGCGGTTTAAAGGTCATGGGAAAAATATGTAGACTATATAGACATCCCCTTCTACCCATGATTTAAATTACCAGAGGCAGACTACATAACTTTGGGAATCAGTTTCTATAATACAATAGTTTTTACTAAAATATTAGCATGTAGAAAGCCATCTATTTTAATCAAATTTTAGTGAGCATTTATAAGTATGCTTAAATGTGCTTGAGTCTACTATTTCCTTGATGTGCTTTGTCATAAGTCAAATCAATGAATTATGTGTCAGTGTTTCTCCTTGGAATAGTGGTAGAAAAGTATATTTCTCATATTTTATGAACATAAATAAGTTGGACTCTTATGATCATTTAGATCAAGAAAAAAAGCCCTCATGTTTATTAAATACCAGAACTATGCTGAAATGTTAATGACAAATGAGCTGATTTTGTACATGTGAGAAGAATGCACAGCGCTATTATTTGGAATTAGTATGTATATTTGTACCCATAGAAAGTTATAGTTTTGTGGGGCCTTTGTAAATGACTTACAATAATCTTATAATTTTATCAGTAAAGTAACTGAAGCTCCAAGAGGTGAAGATCAGAAAGCTAGTCACAAAGTTCTTGACCAAGTTCACTGACCTTCACACTGCATGGCTTAAGTCAGCGAAGTAGCCCTAACTAGTTAGTTTGAAGGATTCAAAAGCGAAGTCTGGTATTGCTTTGTGCTTACCAAAATTTCAAATATTTTCAATAAGTATACAGTCTAAAACCTAAAAGTAATGAAGTAAGTTATCTTCCTTAAGTCTGAAGTACTCAGAAATCTGTTTTAGTTTTTAGGAAAACTAAAATGCCCCGTGACTGCCTGTTTTACCTGGCCAGAACATCAAGATCTACACCATTAGGCATAGAACCATTCTTTAATAGCATTTCATAGTGGGAGAAGGAACAAAATTTAAAATGTAGAAATAGGTCTTATATTGTCTCATGTTGTTAATTTAATAGGATTCACTAAGTCGCTATCTAGACTGTACTTGATCTGAGATCAAAATTTACCTTTAGAGTTTTGAGAATTATCCTCATAACACCCACCATCACCACTGAATAACTTCCTAAAATGACCTGAAAGCTTTATAGTGTGGCTTATGATGCAGAATCTGGGAATACTAGTAAATATGTCTCAGGCAGTATGTCTCTGTAAGTCTCAGGCCAGCAGTAAGAATAAGAACACATAGAATCTTTATATCTGAATGTTTAGCATGTCAAAATAGTTTGTCACTTCAGTATTTTTCCCCTCTGGCTTATGGCTTTTTTCTTATTTTAAAACAGAAATTAGGGAAATGTCCAGGGAGAAAATACAGATCTGTCTTTGCAATAGGTCTGTACACAAATTTGTATTTTGATTTAGAGTGAAACTATCTCACTGGTTGCATATTCTTAACCTATTGATACATCTCTACCTCTAGGCTTTGTAGCTTTCTTCACCATGTTAAATTATCTGGACCAATATTCTTTTGATCACAAGAGATAGACTTTCAACTCAAATTAGCTCAACTCAAAAAAAGAAATTTGTTGGTTTGGGTTCCTAGGAAACCAGAGATGGATCTTGGCCTCAGGCAAGGCTGGATTTAGGAACAAAAACAATACAGCTCTTTTCTATTTCTTTCTCTCCCACTCTCATCTTTCACATAAATTCTGCTGATTCTTTCTTACTGAAGATGTGCTTACTCTATTTTGCCAGGGTAGAAGGCAAGGCAGAATCTTAAATTCACAAATTTCCAAATCTCCACCTAGCATTATTTGAATAAAGAGGCTTCATCTGTCCCTAGTCTAGATGTCATTCCAGAGGATGAACTCAATTGGCCTTCCTGAGTCAGGGTTTCAACCACAGATTAATAACTGTTGCCTGAGTGCTGAGTTACTGTTATAGGTCCAGCCTGGGACACATGCTCATGTTTTAGGAGAGACTGAGATTGGGACCCAGTGTCTGACAGCTCTATCAGAACCACAAGGAATGGGAAGGAATTCTGCAAACAAAGGGGGTGCTATAAACAGAAGAGAAGGGAATGGGAGAATGTGCTAAGCAGACCAACAATGGCAACTACCATAGTTTGTCGCAGTTGGCTTTAGCCTTTTCAGCAGGTGTAACTTAAAGACAGAATACATGACTCTAAAAGGCATGATCTGGTGCTACAAATAACTGAGAAAATACCACCACTTCTTCAGTAGCAAGGGAGCTCTTTAGTCGTTGTCCTTTACTTGCGTCTTCCACTTCCCTCTCTGCCACGAGGAAGGGGGGGTGCAGCTTTCCTGCCCCGGGACAAAAGGCAACATCCAAGGTGTGAATAAGACAGAATGGCTGTAAATAAACAGATCACATGGTAATTAGAACACTGGCTTTGGTATCAGAGAAGATACAGGTTTAAAACTCAGCTTGACAATTCAGTGGCTTTGTGACGCTAACTTTTCTGAGCCTCAGTTTCTACCTCATTGGGAAGATTTATTGAAATGATATATGTGAAGCATGTGACACAACATGGTGATAAGCTTTTAATTAGCAGTGGTTTCCATTAACATCCAGGTCTTTTGCTGTTGCCGTTGTTGCTGCTGTGGCTGTTTTGCTACGTCTACTTCTCAAGCTATGAATGAACAGTAACGATTGGAAATGTGGAAGCCTTTTGAATTAAGAGCCCGATCTGACACTGATAGATACATTGTTGTATAAATTTTCTCATTTAGTGTTCAGAGCCCCCACTGAATTAGATGTCATTAATATCCAGTTTTCAGGTGAGGATGATGCAAATCAGTGGGATTGTGATTTTATCAGGTGACAGAGACAGGATTCAATGTAGGTTTTCTGTTCTCTATGAATTATATCTCATTGGAAAGACTTACTTTCCCATGAGCCCAGCATGTTTCTGAATACTGCTTCGCTAATCAAATGGCATAATGGGTAAGAACGGTGGCCTGAGAAGATCCTGAGAATTCTCATTAGGTCACCAAGATTTTGAACATTTTTCCAGGGATTGTCTCAAAAGGTAGTAATAGCCTGCAAGCTGTGACCTGTTTGAGAGAAAGGAGAGAAAAGTTAAGAAGAAGGAAGAGAAGCTGAGTGAAAGAAAGAAAAAGATGAAGATTGGGGTGAGGAAAACCAAAGTCTGCCTGATTAGAACTAGTGTGAAGCCAAAATCATTATTTAAACTTATTCCACCTTTTGATAAAAGAAAATAACTTACCCTTGCCCAAAGGCAACAATGATTAGAGAGCTTAAGAAAAGAAAGAAAAAAGAGATAATGCCCATTTTAGGAGTAGCTTGAAGTAATTTTCTCTCTGAATCTTTCAGATTTTTGACTTCATAAAATATCTTTTGGGATTTCTATAAATTCAAATTTATTTTGATAACTTAGTTTATTATTTAGTTTATTTCCTTTCCCATACAAAATCCCTAAATTTTTAACTTATACATCCTATTACTCAAAATTTTACCCTATAAAACACTTTTTATTAAATATTGATACAAGAATTTAATGTTTAATTATTAGTCTAAATCCAACTTTCAATTTCTCCCAGTTTTTTTCTGATATTCCTAACTTCATTCAGAGAAGTGTCTTGACAATCTCTTGAAGAGAGCAGAAAATATATACAGCTGAGGTCTGCAACACACACCTGAGCTTTGAAAAATGTCAAAAGATACATCTATGAGATGAAATCACAAATCTGTCATCTGAGCTCCTTTTAAAATTTATTTAATTTTTACCTTTTAAGTTTTAGTCATTCTCCTCCATACATACATAGGTGAAACACAGAGAATATAAAAGTGAGAACAAAAAATGTTACATAGATTTCAGTCATTCATTTCATCAAATAGTATTGTGCTAAAAAGAGGAATGCAAGGCTGATATATAGTATCTCTGAAATGGGGCAGTTCCCCTCTAATATGGAAGAGAAGCTATTAGCATATGTACTTTTAAAGCAAATAGAGTCTGGAAAATGAATGTCTGGTTATTAGGGCAATACTAACCTCAAAGAATGAGTTAAGAGGTGTCTACTTTGGGGGAAGAGTTTGAGAAGCATTGGTGCTAATTTTTCTTTAAATGTTTGATAAAACTCATCTGGGAAGCCAATGAAGGGGAGCAGAGTTTTGCCACCCTAAAATGCAACTTTTTGTGAAGTATTGATTATTTTAAGCTGATTATGTCTAAGAAACCCTAAGCATTCAGATTGAATCTCCCCAGAATACGCCATCTTGGTGCGCGCATTATTTGAAGCTGAAGACAATTAAAACCCAACAAATTCAAGCACCATTTTTACCTCCCCGTTTTCTGCATAAAGGAATGCAGAGAGGAAAACCTACACCAGGAAAGGAGCTATTACCTTAGTGTAATATGAACTAGGTGTGCTATACAGGGATCGGACCTAGCGAAGTCTGTTTGTTAGACTCCCCTCTTTGTCTCATTGTTTTTGGGTGGCCCAGTAAAAATTTGTTTATCAAATATTTGCTCCTTTTCATCTACCTGTGAATTTCCCAGCTTCCCTTTGAAATCTAAACCACTATCTATCTTTCTTCTTAGCTCATGATGGCACATACGCCTCAACTTACCTATTTGTCAGGGGTGGAAGGTGAGGGGCATATTCTTATGGAACCCCCATATGTGCATATGTGAATAGATGTGGTTATTTTCTCCTGTTAATCTATCCCATGTCAGTTAGATTCTTAGACCAGGCAGAAGAACTTAGAAGGATAGAATAAAAGTTACTTTCCTCCCCTACACCATCAAGTCATGAGCAACATTTTATTTATGTTTTTTGATTACTGATTCCAGCTGTTTATTTGTCATGAGTCTATTTCGATTTTCTATTTCTTTTCAAGTCAGTTTTGGTAGTTTGTGTCTTTCTAGGAATTTGTCTATTCCATGCTTGGCCCAATCCACACAGCAAGAAAAAAAGCTGAACAAACTAGAAATCAATTACTTTTCTTAGATCCACCAGGAAACTGAGATCAAAATTGTAGAGACAGATGAGCAGATACAGAGAATCACAGCTCAGTGGAGCAAGAGCTCAGGAGCAGAATCTTCCAGGAAACCAGTTTCAGGGCAGGAAATAGAAGCTTGAATTTACACATGGCTGGGTGTTCACCGTGAGAGTTAAAAACTCTTAAGAGAACTTAGTTAGAGCAGACCCTCCCAGAGACCTACCAGGTTATTACAGTGAGGACCGGAGAAAAATCCCCTCACTTTTCTGGCAGTGGCGGGGGTGGGGAGAAAAAGGAACCATTCTGAAATACGCTGGACCACTCTGTGCTTCTTAACAAGGCCTGCCCTCAGGAGAAACTGCTTAATTTAACCAGAGTCTAAACCGTTGGGGTATTGTGACAGGCTAACTCACCTGGTCAGGGATGGCAGGGGCACTCAGCTCCAGCCTTGAGTAGCCTTCTTGAATCATCCAAAGAGAAAAAAAAAATAACAAAATTGAAAAGCACTTGTGAAGATCACACCTCCAGGACCTGGGCTCACCGGAAGACTGAAACCGAAGCATAGGATGATAGAAACTGCAAAATGCTAAAAGAAATATGTTTCTATAAAAGTTTGTTTTGTTTCAGAGATCTAAAATTCATTCAAGCTTGCTCAGATAAAACAGGAAAGACTTTTAAAGGAAGCAGACAGGTTTTATGAGAATTCGGGGGAAAAATAAATTCTGAAGGCACAGGAAGGCTCTACCAGACCCTACATGGCCTGTCTTCTCCCCCCCTACTCTAACTCTGGTCCTCTTACTGGTCCCTCATTCCTTCCATCCCAGCCTCATTGGCTTCCTGGCTGTAGCACCAACATGGTAGGAGCCCTCTGGCTTCAGAGCATTCGTGTAGGAGAAAGCTCCTCCCCAGACATTAGCACAGCTCATTGCATCACCATTCAGGCATTTGCTCACAGGCCCTCCTTGAAGACCTGACGTAAAAAACACACCCTGTTCTCTGTTCTTGTCTTTCATACCCTGCTTTGTCGTTCCTTGTGACATCTATCAACCCCTTAACTTTATATGCCTTTATGTTTGTTTATTTTCTCTTTTGCCCCTAGACTGGTCCATGGTAGACACTTAGTAGATATTTGTGGAATAAATGGATAAATAAATGGATGTGTAAACAGTAGATATCAAATTGGCTTTAGGGACCAGCCTCTATCTCCTGTCTTATCTCTTGGTTTCTCTGCTTCTTTCTGTGTCTTTGCTTATTCTTGTTTTTTCCATCAGCTTCTGACTCTCCACTCCCTCATGACACTGGGGACACATTACCTAGTGACAGGTACCTAGCTCTGTTCTG
Organism: Mormoops blainvillei; assembly: GCA_004026545.1. Taxonomy (NCBI): domain Eukaryota; kingdom Metazoa; phylum Chordata; class Mammalia; order Chiroptera; family Mormoopidae; genus Mormoops; species Mormoops blainvillei. The sequence continues at coordinate 22,756 of PVJD01013673.1, forward strand.
CCGATAGCTCCACGCAAATGTTTATCTCCAACTTTCACCCGCTTCTCTGTCTCTTAGTTCAGTGACAATATTTGTCCAGCAAAAGTTTTCTTTAGTTTGTTTTATTTTTCTGGGTTTTGGTGGGGGGAGGAGGGCAGTTTGGAGGAGGGGAATATATCATAGGTTCTGCTACCTGCTCCTTATCTGTTGAAATTCCTCTAGAGTGGAGAGTGGGAAGGAGAGGGTAGCAGCATCTATGCTGCTACCGACACTTATAATGTGTTTTCTTTCAGCGGAAGTATTGTATTCAGCCAATGCCAAGTATTGCCAAGTATTGTACTCAGTACAATGCCAAGTATTGTACTCAGCACATAGAATGCACATCACTCAACCTTGCTATCGTCTTTCCAAGCTAGATATCACCATTTTCACAGATAGGTCAACCTGTTATCAGGGAATGTTAGACTAGACTAGGTTGAATGAAGATTCAAACTCTGGATGGCTGACTCCAAAATCAATGTTCTTTTCTTTCTAGCAATTTTACATTTGAGTGGATTTACTTAGAGTTGAAAAGGATGTGGGGAAGAGAATTTGAGAGAAGGTAGCCTTGGGATGGCCAGGCATGAAAGAAGGGCATTGCTGATAGAGAGAATAGTGTGAGCAAATGGATACACAACGGGAAGGCAAGAGTGAGCAGCCTGGCTTGCCTGGACTACAGAGGGCGAGGAGGAAGAAATGAGGCTGCAAATTCATTTGGAATCAGGTCACGGAGGGCCTCTAATGTCAGGCCGAGGGCTTTGGATACAATAGACCCCATACAACTGGTAGCAATGAATTTTCAAGAAACGGAAAGATTCAAATTTTATAATGCACATTTTAGAAAATGAGAACTTCTATTACTATAACATCATAAAATATATGGGTTGTATCAGTCTTTTTGAGCTACTATAACAAAATACCAGAGACTGGTGACTTAAATAGCAGAAATTTATTTTTCACAGTTCTGGAGTCTAGGAAATCTAGGATTAAGGGGCCAGTTGATGCAATTTTTAGTGAGGGCCTTCTTCAGGCTTGTGGATGGATGCCCTCTTGCTATGTTCTCGCATGGCCTTTCCACAGCCCCTGTGCATGGAGAGAGGGGGTGGGGGAGAGAGGAAGAGAGAGAGAGAATGTTCTCTGGTGTCTCTTCTTATAAAGGCACTAAACCAGGACCCCACCCTCATGAGCTCATCTAAACCTAATTATCTCACAAGACCCATCTCCAAATATCATAGCATTGGGGGTTCAGGGATGGACATATTCACATGAATTTTACAAGGACACAGACATTCAGTCCATAATACAGACCAATCCAAACGAAATAAGAAACAATTAATTTTAAAAAATAGCTTTAGAATGATGGCTTGTCTGCTAAGTGTCTCTCTGTGTCCTACATGAATCATGACCTTCAAAGAGACCTGGCACCTGAAAAGACAGGCTTAGGAATAAGCTAAGACTCCAACACTGAAGGAGATCTTATTAACAGTGTTGCTTAAGTTTAATTTTTCTAGTAGTGATCTCTACATGTACAAAACATAAAGTGCTGTTCAAACTGGAAATGTCCCTCCTCAGCTCTTCTCCTTGCTCAACATGGCCCTCAAATCCCACTGACTTCCTCTCCCAGCTGCCATCCAAGAGGTTTATGAACCAGGAAGAAAACCCATAGCTCAAGAACTAGCTCATTTATGGGAAACATAAAGCAGGGCTTTTCTCTTCTCCTGAAATACTCAAATAATCCATCCAAAAAAATGAAATAATAAATCTCTCACCTGGTTGCTTTGCTTTGCTTTGCTTTTCATCTCATCCTGGCACAACTAGCTCAGAATCAGAAAATAATCTGTGTTTGAATGAAATCCAGGAAGAAAGGGAAGGGGATGAGTATTTTTTAAACATCCTTGCACCAGACAGTGCATCGGACACTCTATATGTACTATATTTAAAAGCTACAAAAACCCTGAGACCATATAAATATCTCTACTACACAAAGGACAGAGCCGAGACTCAGAGAGATTCAATTGATTATCTAAACTCACTCACTGGTAAGTCAAAGAGTGTGCTGAGACACCAGGGTCTCATCTGCAGTGTGGATGCTACCTATGCTGCTCCCCACAAAACTGTAACATGAGAATTTGCAGGATCTTAGTCACTTGAAATAGGTCAAGGCTCTTATAAGCCTTAGCAAAGCTTTAAAATTTCTCCCAGGTCAGAATGCTAAAACACTGCTTTTTTTTTATCACCCCCACCTAAAAATGTAGCGAGATGGTTGTGGGAACTTCATCAGGTCTACTGCTTCAGGCCTAGTTATCACCGGGATGTACCCAACAGCTGTGAGCACATTTCGGCTACCCCAGAGACCCCAATGTTCCCCAGCTAAGGGTTACTTTCTCTCTCCTTGGAAGAATGCTTCTGTGTATACTTTTGGTATTCTGCAGCCGTGCAGGTCAACCCTTGGCTTCCTTTCTCACTCTTCTGAAGTACATTTTCAGAGAAAGGTACATATTTTCCCTGGATTTTTAACAGCTACTTTCATTATTCCTCAGTCAGTATCTGCCATTTACCTACACATAACAAGCCCAGCTGATATTGTCAAGGATCCAGAAATTTATTCCTGCTGCAGAATTTTAGACCAAACAACTAAAGTTTGTGTAAAATAAAATAGATAAAATAAAATACAATTTTTTAAAAAAGTTCTTAAGAAGAATCCTAAATCTTTCCCTTTTCATCTCATGATACTTAATAAAACTGGGAGAAGAAAGCTGATTTTCAATGGCTATCTATTGCACGTGTGGTTTGGGGAGGGTCATAAACGGCATCCAATGATTGTTTCCAGCGTGCAGGATGAACACCAGAAGCAGCAATTTAGTTCATCTCCAGGGCATGAGCCGGATGACTGGGTTTCAGATGAAGTGGGGATTAGTCCTTGCAATTATTGAACTCGTTTTCTAACTGCCTCTTGGATGTATGTTGTGACAAACCCAAGGCAAGCACGTTTTCTTTTTTCTCCCCTCAGACAAGTGACTAACGGAGTACGGCAGTAATGAACCCTTTGTTATGAAGCTTTACCAGTGAATCTGCCTTTAACGTTTCCAGCACTTATTCTCCATGTGCTTCTCTTTTTACAAGTAAATTCTAATTTTATTTTCCAGATTTCTTTATGTGAAATTATAAGGGTACCATAATTACTTATGAAGAATGTCAAAATAATACATTAATAAGATGGTAGAATTTAAAGCTCTTTAATACGTAATCTATTTATGGGCAATAGTAAGTACTTTACTAGAATGTTGTGTAAATAAAGACCAAATGAAGAGTCATGCTGTGAGTTTGTTGTCTGTGCATATTTTTAATAGACTCAAGTTAGCTCATACTCAACTTTTGACCTAAGACCTTGTCTTTCTACTTATAAGCTGATTGTCCCTATAGTTTTTAATAAGAGGAGTGAATAATGATCATATGTGGACACACATTTCTTTTTTTCTCCAAAAGGTCTTTACTGGGTCTATGTAGGGAAATACAGCAATGCATTAAATTAATAATGTTCATAGCTGAACTGGACATTTGTTGGAAGGCCTCTCTTTCTCTTTCCAGAAATTCTTAGCAGTGCCATTTGAATAGGATTGCCCTCATGCCTCACTGAAGGATTTAGCCTTGATTTAGCTCAATTGTTTTGCTCCCTTCATCCGGGATTTGTTATGGACGATCACATGTTGCCATTTGGAGCAATGAGACTGAGATGCTCACTCTGGGTCCTCTGGAAAAGAAGCTACCTCTTTCTTTTTTGGGTGCTACCAAGAAAAATTTCTTTCTCTGCGTAGCATGCTACAAGTTTAAAGTCTGAACTTCTGCAGCTTCATATTCCCAGGAGGGGAGTGGACCCGAGATGATAAGCACACACAGAAAGCCAGTGCTGAGATAACTCAGAGAAAGAAAGCCTGAACTTAGTGACCTGGAGCCTCTGGATTAAGCCTCCGCTGTAGCTAGGTCCACTATTATTCAATATAGTACCAAGTTTGCTCAAGCTAGTTTGCATCACCCTTTCTATTTTTGGCAACCAGGGTAAGCTGATGTTTGCAACCTCCCAGATATCTAAGAAACAGTCATACATCTATTTCTTTTTAGTTGCATTTTCATAGGGCTCTCTCTCTTTCTCTTTGGATATTTCTATGATAGAAAAGGCCTTTACTCTTTATCCAAATTTTCAAAAATAATTTAGCCAAGATACTCTGTGGAGTTTCTCATCTGCCTTTTAAAGGAGTTCGAAGTCCATCATTCAACAAGTGTGTATTGAACACATGCTATGGTGACAACAGCCATCTCTACAAAAACAGCACCTCCATTTTTATCTGTTTTTGCTACTTAACATCCATGCAATGCTTATTTTGAAGAAATTATTACAAAGTTAAAATATATGAACTACTGATTTAGCATAACTTTCTCATTTTAAAGATTATAAAATTGAGACTAAAGCAAGTTAAATGATTTGTCCAAGGTCTCACAGTAAATTTAAAAATTAGGAAGAAGTTCCTGACTTTTTGATCCACAGGCTAGTGGCATTTTATTATACTCTGCTGCTTCCTCATATTGATTATTACCATCTTTGGTAATATATATGATATTATTTTTCTAGGGTTTTAATTACCCAAATCATTTTTGCCTGCAAAATGTTAATCTGAAAGCTAACAAGAACTGACTTTCCTATGAAATTTCTAGTGCTTCCTATTTTCAGACAGGCTAGAAATAACCTGTGAACAGCCTTTCTCATAATATTTGGCATCTGCCTCTTGTTATGATCAGAAATAAGAAGTGTAGAGGTTGGAGAAAATTGACTAGAAAAGTATATGTGAAAAGCCTTAGCTCGACCTACATGTGGGAGCTTTTGGATATCAGACCCAAGGCCTGAGCTGACGCTGGCCACGCTCTCTTGATTTTTCCCTGCTGACCAAACGTTGGTCCTGACTTGTCCTGTGCTCACAGCAGTCATTTGCTTAATGTAAAGTTTATGTGTGAAAACGCTAATTTAAGAATTAAGATAAAAACTTTTTGCTTATTCAGACTAAAGAATAAATATTGACTGACCATCTTCCTTAAGCTGTAACCTTTCTCCCAAAAGAAAGCCACAGGGTCTTCCTGGAAGTGCCTCTCTGTTTCTTTGTGTCCCAGTAAGTAATAATTCACATGGTTCCTGTGAGGTGAGGACCCAAGTAGACAAATAGTGACACAATATTAGTTCTTCAGAAATATAATTTCCTTTTGTACTACTACAGTAGGACCTGGCATGTATTTTAACTCTAACCCTGGGATTACAGTCTGGTTACTTAGTAACAGTATTCATTACCTAAACCACTTTGTTGTGACTAGCTACATGCTCAGGTGCATTACTGCGCTTTCATTAATTGTGTAACAGCATTTTTCTTTGTATCACATTTTATTTTCATTTGTAAATAAACTCTGGCTAATCTTGTTTTCCATTACTGATAAAGAACACTTTCTTTTAGTAGCTGTATTACTCCTTGGGGCAGAGGAGCTGACCTTTACTACTCCTACCTGTCTAATCAGTGTGCTCATCCATTATGGACCAACAACATGCAGGATGTGTTTTGAACTTAAAAGACACTAAAATATGTTATTTATATTTTGATAAGGAGTAAGTGTAGGGACTTCCATCTCTAATTTTAGAGATGTCCTTGGGGATAATAGTTCCAGGCCTTTAAGGAGGAGAGTAACTTCCAAGTTGCTCATATGAATAGAATGTTGGAAAAATCAAGTGAATGAATAACTAGAAAGTATTTACTTGAAAAAGATAGAAAAATCACATATGGAAGAATAGGGCATCCAACTTTAACAAAGAAAAAGGTCATTTCTCTTTCTGTTTTTTAAACTTTCTACACTTCATACAGATTTTTAATGTAGGAAACTCTGACTCTGAAAAGGTACATAGGTAGATAGAGACCCACATACGTGTATATATATTTAACTATGAGGCGTTATTAGTAAATAAATCACTCTAAAAATTTCATCTAAGTCAGAAAACCAACAGTCAGATTTTAAAATTTATTAGGGTACAAAGATCTACAGAGGAAAAAAAAGTACTTTTATACTGACAAGTATTTATTGAGTTAATTCTAATAACTTTGATCCTGTCTCCTTCTGCCATCATTACTCTACAAGAAAGTTGCTATAACATTTAGATGATGGGTAGGTTGCCACAAAGTATTGAATTTTGTTCAGTTGAGCCTTTTCCAATAACATGTATTTGAATACACCCATTTTGGACACATTACACTTGTTATTAATATAACAAAAATATAAACACTATGCAAAGTTTCTTTATGGTGAAATTATTTCAACAATTTGTTCTATGGTATGGGGAACTTCAATGATTCCTTACAACGTATTTTCAGAACAACTAGCCAAGTAGTATGCCACAGTTTTTGTTTTTAAATCCTTAAAATACATGTTTATTTCACTCACTTTTTTTATAACACATATTATTGATAGATTTTATCAATAAAGGATTTATATGAAGGTTATATAAAGAAATCATGTAAACCACCCAGAAGAAAATTCAAAAGAACAGTTGCCCAAAAAACACACATATACATTGAATAAAAAAGGAATAACCCATAAACTTATAAAAAATAATAATCAGGAAAATGCAATGATTCATCAGATATAAACTTCTACAAACATTTTGCAAATTTTTTAATTGTCATGTAAGATTGAACATGAACTTTTTAAAATTTATTAAAAAAAATTTTTTATTGTTACTCTGTTACAGTTGTCCCATTTTTCCCCCTTTTCCCTCCTCTGCCCAGCCCACTCCCCGCTCCCACAGTCAATCCCCACAGTGTTGTCCATGTCCATGGGTCATTCATACATGTTCTTTGACTAGTCCCTTCCTCTTCTTTCCACCATTAACCCGTTCCTTCCTCCCCTCTGGTCGCTGTCAGTCTGTTCCATGTTTCCATACCTCTGTTTCTATTTTGCTGATTAGTTTACTTTTATTCATTAGGTTCCTCTTATTGGTGAGATCATATGATATTTGTCTTTCTCCAACTGGCTTATTTCATTTAGCATAATACTCTCCAGTTTCATCCATGCTGTCATGAAAGGTAGGAGTTCTTCCTTTCTGCTGCATAGTTTTCCATTGTGTAAATTTACCAGTTTTTTGATCCACTTATTTACTGATGGGCACTTAGGCTGTTTCTAGCAACTGGCTATCATAAATAGCATTGCTAGGAACATATGGATGCATGATTTCTTTTGAATTGGTGATTCAGGATTCTTAGGGTGCATTCCCTGCAGTGGAATCACTGGGTCAAAACACAGTTCCGTTTTTAGTTTTTAGATGAAATTCCATACAGTTTTCCACAGTGGCTGCACCAGTCTGCATTCACACCAACAGTGCACTAGGGTTCCCTTTTCTCCATGTCCTCACCAGCACTTGTTGTTTATTGATTTATTAATGATGACCATTCAGGCAAGTATGAGATGATATCCAATTGTGGTTTTAATTTGCATTTCTCTAATGGCTAGTGAGTTTGAGCATCTTTTTATATGTCTATAGGCTATCAATATGTCCTCCTTGGAGAAGTGTCTATTCAGGTCTTTTGATCAATTTTTAATTGGATTGTTTTTCTTCCTGCTGTTGAGCTGTATGTGTTCTTTATATATTTTGGAGATCAAACCCCTGTCCATATCATTGGCAAATATGTTCTCCCATATGGCCGGTTCCCTTTTAATTTTGAAGATGTTTTTTTTAACTGTGCAGAAGTTTTTAATTTGATGTAGTCCTAGTTGCCCATTTTTTTTCCTTTATTTCCCTTGCCCTAGGAGATATATTGGCAAAAATATTGCTTTGTGGGATATCTGAAATTTTTCTACCTATGTTTTCCTCTAGGACTTTTATGGTGTCATGGCTTATATTTAACTCTTTTATCCATTTTGAGTTTATTCTAGTGTATGGTGTAAGTTGGTGGTCTAGTTTCTTTTCTTTTCTTTTTTTTGCATGTACAAGTCCAGTTCTCCCAACACTATTCATTGAAGAGGCTATTTTTACTCCATTCTATTCTAATGCCCCCATTGTCAAATATCAATTGACCATAGAGACATGAGTTTACTTCTGGGCTCTATTCTGTTTCATTGATCTATGTGTCTGTTCTTATGCAGTACCAGACTGTTTTGATTACTGTGGCCTTGTAGATAGTTTGATATCAGGTATTGTGATCTCTCCAACTTTGTTCTTGTTTCTCAAGATTGCTGAGGCTGTTAGGGGATATTTTGTGGTTCCATATAAATTTTTGAAACATTTGCTCTAGATCTGTGAAATATGCCATTGAAATTTTAATAGGAATTGCATTGAATCTACAGGTTGCTTTGGGTAGTATGGACATTTCAATGATGTTAATTCTTCCAATCCATGAAAACAGTGTATGCTTCCATTTATTTGTGTCTTCCTTACTTTCTTTCTTCAGCGATCTATAGTTTTCTGAGTACAGGTGTTTTACCTCCTTCGTTAAGTTTATTCCTAGGTACTTTATTTTTCTTGTTGCTACAGTAAATGGTTTTTTTTTTCCCAGTTTCTCTTTCTGATATTTCACTGCTGGTATATAAAAATGCCCCCAAATTCCCTTCACTTTCAGTCAGTGTAGATCTTTTGCCCTGAGGTGGGTCTCTTGTAGACAGCATGTGTGTGGGTCCTATTTTCCTATCCATTCAGCTAGCCTATGTATTTTGACTGAAACATTTAATCCATTTACATTTAAGGTTATTATTGGTAGGCACTTATTCATTTTTTCCCTTTGTACTTGTGTTCCTCTCTCTCTTCTTCTTCATGTTCTTAAAGCAGTCCCTTTAGCATCTCTTGCAATGCTGGTTTGGTGAAGATGTACTCTTTTAGCTTTTTTTTTTTTTTTTTTGTCTGAGAAAGTCGTTATTTCACCTTCAATTTTAACTGAGAGCCATGTTAGGTAGAGTAGTCTTGGTTGCAGTTATTTGCTTTTCATTATATGGAATAATATTTCCTGCCATTTCTTTTGGCTCGTAGTGTTTCTGTTGACAAATTAGCTGCTAGCCTTATCAGAACTCTCTTGTATATTTCTAGCTATTTCTCCTTTGCTGCCTCTAAGATTCTCTCTGTCTTTAAATTTTACCATTTTAATTACGATGTGTCTTGGAGTGGACCTCTTTGGGTTCATCTTGATGGGGACCCTCTGTGCTTCCTGGACTTGCATGACTTTTTCCCTCACCAGGTTAAGAAAGTTTTCTGTCATCACTTTTTCAAACAGGCTTTCTATCCCTTGTTCCTCTTCTTCTCCTTCTGGTATGTCTACGATATGAATATAATTACGTTTCATGTTGTCCTGCAGCTCTGTTAAACTATCTTCACTCTTTTTGAGAGTTTTTCATTTCTGTTGTTCTGCCTGGGTGTTTTTTTCTAATTGTCCTCCAACTCACTGATTCGATCCTCTGCTTTATGAGCCTGCTTTAAATTCCTTCTAGTGTGTTCTTAATTTCAGCTATCGTAGTCTTCATTTCCTCTTGGCTTTTATTGATAGTTGTATGTCCTATTTCATGCTGATGTATTTCCTGGTAAATTCCTTGTAGCTTCCATAGAATTCATTATAGTTCTTGCTGAGCTCCTCCAGCATCCTTATAACCATTACTTTGAACTCTATGCCTCACAGTTTGCTTGCCTCAATTTCATTTAGCACTCTTTCTGGGGATCCTCCCTTCTGTTCGTTTGGAGGTTGTTTCTTTGTCTCCCCATTTCAGTTGACTCTCCTTGTTTGTTTCTGCATATTAGATTGATCTGCTTTGACTCTCTGCCTCCATGGTAGGAGACCTGTGGGACTCAGTGGTACAGCCTCCTTGAGCTCCTGAGCTCAGTGGGATGTTTTGGGGATGCCCTTTGTGCTGTTTATGTGGGCTTTCTTGTTGTAATTAGGTTTTGGTTGTTGTTGGGTCATTCTTTGGTGAGTACTTCCTTCCACCTGGCTGACTGAAAGTCACACCACCCACCACATCTTGTTTGCTGTT
>PVJD01013674.1:0-32773 GCA_004026545.1 Mormoops blainvillei
GCACTTAGCATTCTGTTTATAATGCTCACATAGTCACAATCAAAGCAAAACACTCCATCCTGGCTTCCATAAAATGCCCATTTGTCAGCTACGTCAAGAGCAAGTACATGAAGCAATTAGTCACAAAGCTGAAGTGTCTGAGAGTTTTTGGTGAGTTTTCTAAAACTTGGCAAGCATCAGGACCATTTGTACTCTTAATATGGCCCTTCTGAGTGAACTGATGATGACGGGAAACTCTGTCTCAGGTGAGGCGGAAACACATGCCAGCTCTCCAATTTTCTGACACAGGCAGGGCAATTCCTCCCCGCTGCAGTTTGGTTAACAGCCACAGGCAAATGGAAAAATCTCTGCTGAACAGCGAGCCCGATGCCCCAAAATACAAGCCGGGAAGGTAATTTCTTTTTATTTTCCCACTGGAAAGATTGCTGGGGGAAATTGAGCTGTTAGCTCTGTGCTTCTTCATTACTTAAGATAGATAGGACAGAGAGAAACACATTTGGGACTAGCACCAGGAGTATTAGCGTGGATGAGAAGGCAGACTAACGATAAGGGGCTTTAAAAGAAGCACTTTGCCCATGCCGGTCGATTTCCAAGGTAGTTTTGAGATGGCTGGGGATGCTGAGTCTACAATCTGCCTTAGGTCTGGTTACCTGCAATTTACTGATTTAGAAAACATGGCAGACGGAAAAGGGTCTGAAAGCTTGGGAAAGGAAAGCCCAAAGTAGTGGTGCTCAACCTGGAGGGCTTGTTCAAGCAGATTACTGGCCCCCGCCCCTGAGTTTCTGATTCTGTAAGTCTGGGGTGGAGCCAGAAAGTCTGTACAGTGGTCCCCCTTTATCCTCAATTTTGCTTTCTGCAGTTTCAGTTACCTACAGTCAACCACGGTCCAAAAATGCTAAATGGAAAGTTCCAGAAATAATTCCTCAGTTTTAAATTGCACATCATTTTGAGTAGCCTGCAGAAATTTCTTGCCACCCTGCTTTGGCCCACCCAGGGCATGAACCACGCCTTTGTCCGATGGATACAAAGTGCGCAGCTGCCCGCCCGCGGGTCCTATAGGAGCCGTCCGGGTCATCTGATGGACTGTCCCGGTCTCGCAGCGCTTGTATTCAAGTAACCCTTGTTTTACTTACTAATGGCCCCAAAGTGCAAGAGGAGTGACACTGGCAATTCAGAAATGCCGAAGAGAGGCCACAGAATCCCTCCTTTCGGTGAAGAGGTTAATATAGTACAGTAAGATATTGTGGGAGAGACCACATTCACGTAACTTTTATTACAGTACACGGCTATAAATGTTCTATTTTATTATTAGTTATTATTGTTAATCTCTTACTGTGACCAACCGATAAATTAATCTTTATCATTGGTATGGACATATAGGAAAAACAGTATGTTCTGTGTTCAGTACTATCTGTGGTTTCAGGCATCCACTGGGGGCAAGGCCTTGGAACATATACCCTGCGGATTAGGGGGAACTACTGTATTTCCAAGTATCTTCCAAGCGAAACAGCTGCTGTTGATATGGGGACCACCCCCAAAGGGAGTGGCAGCAAAGTGAGAGTGCTGGGCAAAAGCATGGAGACTGGGGCTGACGGAGAGGATAAAGGAATTAAGTTAATTCTGGAGAAAGAGCCCAAAGAGGCAAACCACGCTGGAAACTTGAAGGACTGGATCAGAAATTCACTTCATATCAACAACAGGCAGAATTAGAGAAAGTGATTTTAAGTGGCAAGAAGAGTTATTACAAGTGGAGGTATAAGGGAAATATTTGGCCACCGAAGTTAATGATGGATTCTTCACATGAATGATATAAAAGGGAAATTCATCATTCTAACTGAAAAGTACTACCTTTAAAACTTGTATCTCATGAAGTGTTTTTGGAACAAACAAAAAAATAGAAACTTTTTAAAAAGCTTATGTTAATCAAGATATTTGGGATGTAAAAAATAGAACCTAGTGTAAGAAGTTCATGTTGCCTGAGCCCAGCTCTCTTCCTACTATGCTCCAGGCTGGATGACAGCCAGCGAGGCTTCAACAAGGAGTCCTGCTGCCAAGCCACCTACTTAATGAAAGGGGTGACTGGTCCCGACTGAGAGAGAGGCCCTTTCTTAGAAAAACAGGTTGTATTTTAGAGGGAGAGGAGGAGAGGGAAGAAAGAAAGGGAGAGAAACTTCGATCGGTTGCCTCTTGCACGTGTCCCTGCTAGAGACTGAACCCACAATCCAGGCATGTGCCCCGGCTGGAATCAAACCTGTGGCTTGCTTTGAGGGATGATGTCCAACTGACTAGGCTGCAACGGTCAGGGCAGAAACTCTTGATTTGGATTTTTCTTGAGAGGTTTGGGTGGGAAAATGACAAAGACATAAACTCCTCATTGACTTTCATGTGTGGACATCTTCCGCTTTGTTTTAAAACCGCAATTGAAGATACAAGCCATCATTTAAAAACACACACCCACACACAGGATAAGTTCCTTTCACAATTCAGTACCCTCCTTCATGAACTGCCATGTTTCCTTTCTGTCACATGGTAAAAAACGTGACATTTAACTATGTTCCTCCTGTAGTCATGGCAGCTTCCCTCAAAATCCTCTCCTGATAGAGTTGTCTCTCTCTAACTCCTTATTTTTGTCTTTTTCAATGTTAAAAAAAAAAAGCAAAAACAAAAACTTACTGTTTTTTTCAATATAAATTCCTGTCAAAACCTTTTTGGGATAGATGTGGTTACATATAATGAATAAAAAATATGTAATCCTATTCAGTCATGAATAAATATTTGTAGAATACATAAAAGTCTCTCTGTTCATGGAGATAAGGGCTGACCCTCAGTTAGGGTATGCTTTTGGGGGGGCCACAGCATTTTAGTAAAGAACAAGGGCTTTGAAGCCAGACTGATGGAATGTGAATCTTGTCCCTGCCACATTGGCTGTGTGATCCCGGATATGTTATTTAACCTCTGTGGGCCTCAGGCCTCTCATCTGAAAAATGGCCTTGTTTACAGCACCGAGGGCTAATTAGTGCTTTGAACAGAGTGCTCTGAGCAGTGCCTGGACCACAGTAACATTTAGGAAATGTGAGCTATTTCAATTAGAAACAGTGGCGATGAGATTGTGCAACTCAATCGTGGAGTTAAACGGTGCCATTTCAATCACAGGTTCACACTCCTGGGCGATGGGAGCTCTGCTTTTAATTTGTACTTAATTTGAAAGATGTGCTTCTACCAAATGAGTGTGCACAATGAGAACCCTCTGTGGTCATGGTGAGGCTGGTGCAGAGCCCAGAGGCCAAGGACAGAGAGCAACAGAAAGATGCAGAGAGAGGGAGAGACCGTTCCCAGGGAAACGGGTTGCCACGGGCAAGCATTTGGCCAAGGGCATTGAAAAAATGCAATTCCCTTGAACTTCATCTAATGAAAATACTCTGTACTGACAGTGAAATTTAAGCAAATGGCAAGTACAACCTGAGAATGTTGGGGAATCAGAAAGAAGTGTTCTGGACTCACCCTCACTCTAGCATGGGCTGCTTTATGGCAAGAATACGGGCAGCCAACAGAAGTCAGGGTCTGAGAGACACAAGAGGAAATCTGGAGTTGAGCATGAGAGATTTAACTCCTTATTTTGGGGAAAACAATTTGGAAACTACTGTCATGATCGGATGGATAGTATAGGAGTAAAATTTCATGGCAGGCAATTACACACTGTTCTCATGTCATCGTATGTGTCGTCGCCCTCGGGTAATCCTTCTGATTTCTTCCTAAAGTCCCGAGTGGGAGAACTGTTCTAGGTCTTGTTAACAAATGCCTGTATTGACTTCTGGAGATGAGATTATGTGCCTAGTGGGAGCAAAACGAATTATGAGTCTTTGGAGAACTGATGCAAACTGATACAGAGGGTGGTGTTAATCAGGGTTCGCCAGAGAAACATCGCCAGCAGGGAGGGAGGGTGTGCCTGTGTGCGTGGATCTACACTTTAAGGAACTGGCTGACATGACTGAAGGGCCTGCCGAGTCTGAAATCTGCAGGGCAGGTTGGAGACCCAGGAAGAGTCGATACTATAGCTCCAGTCTGAAGGCTGTCTACAGGTAGAATTCCTTTTTCCTTGGGGGACCTCAGTCTTTTTATCTTAATGCCTTTAACTGATTGGACGAAGCCCACCCACATCAGGAAGGCTAACTGCTTTGCTCAGAGTCTGCTGGTTTAAATGCGAATCTCATCTAAAAATGCCTTCACAGTGACATCCACACTGGTGTCTGGCCACATACCTGGCTGCTGTAGTCTAGTCAGTTTGACACATAAAATGAATCATCCCAAGGGCTCTTCCTAAAATCTCAGAATTTTCACTGAAACCCAAAGCAAAGGCACCAGGCTACGGTGACACTGTATACTACGGTATACAGTGGAGTTGCTAGACGGGTACCTTGTTCCTGTGACCCTCATCCCCATCACCCACCTCCAGTCTGTATAACAGAAGGCCGGGGAGACTGGAAAGAGATTTCTTAGAAGAAATTAAAGTAGAGTCAGTTTTGCCTTTTCCTCTCCCCAAAGTGAATGCTGCTTCCCTGCACCCATCTCCTTCCAGGGAGGGAAGTGCTATCTGTGGAGACTGGGGAGACCACGCTCTGTCCCCGACTGAGCTCTGCTGACACTAAAGAAGCCCACAGAATCCTCTCTGGTGAACACTGGGGGAGGAACACACTTCTTGAGAAAATCCAAGAGGTGGCCTCAGGAGCTGGGGAGGTTTTGCAAATATGGAGGCTGGGTCTTGCTTCCCTCCCAGAGAACTGCGAGGGAACGGCCTGACGGCAGCTGCCCAAGCAGCCGAGGAAGCAGAGGGCAGCGTGCGCTTCCAGAGACTGGCATGGTGAGGGGTGGGGGTGCATGAATTTCTGACGGACTAACTGGAGTCATGACAAAGAGCCAGGCTGCAGACATTTTTACAAGACTTCATCCAAGAGGGCTTCATGCCAAGGTGGGGACCCCACCCGTGAGAAAAGTGAGGTGGGCTGCAGAGGCAGGAATCAGGCCGAAGTCCCAAGAGTACCGTCTGATCCTATCGTTTACGTTAGGGCGCAGGTCCCACTGAAAGGGCCTCACAATGAGCTCCAGAGAAGAGCCAGCATTTGGATACCACACATGAGGAGGCACAAGACGGCAGACAGGGTTGGACAAGTTTCTCTTAGCTTTTGTTCCTTGGAATGACCGGAGGGATCCGGAAGCAGCATTTGGAGGTCCACAAAGCTGGGTGTGGGATGAAGGAAGC
This sequence comes from Mormoops blainvillei, assembly GCA_004026545.1. Taxonomy (NCBI): domain Eukaryota; kingdom Metazoa; phylum Chordata; class Mammalia; order Chiroptera; family Mormoopidae; genus Mormoops; species Mormoops blainvillei. The sequence continues at coordinate 5,258 of PVJD01013674.1, forward strand.
ATGAGGAAGAATGGTGTGAGAACTGACCAGTCCATTTCAGTGGGACCATTTTTCTTCTTAGAAGATACCTGAAAAGAATAATACTCATATTTGGAGAGCCGTTCTTTGCCAGTGAAGGACCATTCTTTTCCCATTTTTTTTAACCAAGTAAAGAATTATTTTTCAAATGTTAGCCTTGTCCTTCCAGCCTGACGACCAAGGGAAGAGACCATCTCGAGTGGCTCACGGCTTTGAGCCTTGAGGACGGCAATGCTCTGAGAGACATGCTGGCTAAGAGGAAGACCACAGACGGAGTAGGAACTGCGCGATCTGGGTTACCTCAGGAGCTAAGAGTGTAGGTGGGCGGGGAGTTAGGAAGTCAGTAACCCCGAATTCAAGCCAGCAGAGCGCTAGCTGCTGTGCAGAATTTGGCTTCCCAGTGCACTTCGACGGGAAGGCTTAGGGTAGTGCTCCCTGTCAAGAGACGCTGGGGTCCATGAAGGAGCCTGCGCTAGTGTTTGCACCCATTCTGCGTTTGAAAAATATGCCGGGACTATGTCCTCTGGAAACTTTCAAGATATATTGCTTAATTATAAATTTTCTCCACTCATTATCCCATTTACACATTTCTCCTCGTGACAATGCAGAGCCCAGGAAATAACAGAAAAAGTATTGATTTAAAAAAACCAACTAAAACTCCTTGAGAACCTCTTCCAAAAATTTGCTCTGAGGGTCAATTGTTTCTCTTGTATATTAGGTAATGTAGATGGTTCTGGCAGAGAAAAGATAAAATAAAAAGCACCCCCCCCCCAAATGATGGTTACTCATAGCATAAAAGACAGTTTTCTCTGAATCCCATCTTTTATTTGATTATAATCAAGGTCAGAGTTTTTTTCCGGATGTTTCCTGCCAGCCTAAAGTGGGTTCTTTGTTTCTAAGAAGAAGGCCCAAGACTCGGGCTCCGCCTCACTGCCCGCTGCTTCACTTCCTGTGGCTCAAGGGGTCAGAGCCAGTGCATCTGGAGAGGCGGCTGGATGGTGGCCTGCTTTGGGTCTGCTGCTTACTTGAGTGTGGCCGGAAATGATTTTTAGGTCAGACAGATACTGGGGTCAGGAGGATTCCGTCGTGTCCACGGCATTCACAGGCACCCCCGTGTGAATGAGAGAATTCCCTGGGACTTGGAAACTCTGCAAGACACAGACTCCAGACAGGTCAGACAGCTCAGGCTGGTGGAGACAACTTTAGGGTGAATAAGTTGTCAGCTGCGGAGTCAGTCTTCGTGCCAGAGGTGCTCAGACAGTGCCCTGCTGGGCCCAGAGCTCTGCAGGCGCAGTTAGCAAAAGCTAAGCTCAGGCTGTGCAAAGCAGAGGTGCCATCGCTCAGCCGGGCTACTCCCTGCCCAGTTCTAACCGGCGGATCCTACATTAACTAACTGTACTCCCCAACGGTCTAGCATCGCCTGCATCCATGGCTCTCAGTGAGGGGGCCTGGGATTCTGCCCCCCAGGAGATGCTTTTGATGGTCACAACCAGGAGGGAGAGATAAAAGAGTTGCTATAGGTATCAAATGCTGCTTAACGTCCTGGAATGCACACGACAGACCCCTGACCTAAGTCGTCCATGGAGCTGAGGTGCAGAAATCCTGACCTAAACGGCCTTGCTTAAGCTGTTTAATGATTATGTTTAATTATCTATGTGCTAGTCTTCAGTTTTTATAGGAGCTTATTAGGCTCACGCCTACATAATACACTCTTGGGCATATGGATTTAAGAGGTTGTCTTTGCCTGTAGGTATTCATATTTTAATTTATCAAATGAGTATTTTTAAGCTGACGAAGGTATGTACAGAATACACTGATTCCTTGGTGTCTTGCAGTTTGGTAAGGTGAGGTTGCCCAGCATGGCCCGGCGGAACACCGGAGAGAGAGGGAGAATGTGAGGGTGGGCGGTGGTGCCCCCTGGGCAAGGCCTCCACATCTCGGCTTCCTCCCCTGGATGCTGAAGATGATGGGCTTTAACTCAAAGTTCTGCTGGGGCTCTGACATCCCACCATTAAAAGCTGCCGGTGACGGACACCCATGTACCCAACTTCACCAGATAATCCCCTCTCCCTTTCTCACACCTACCAGAATGCCTTCCCAAAGCTGTGGTTTTCCCATTACAAAAGGTTTAAGTGATGTTATTTCAAGCCTTCACTTAAATCTAAATCCCTTACTTTCTCCCCATTCAAAGCTCATCTTCTGAAAGCCTCCCCTGACCCCGACACAGCCAGCCTCCGGGACACATGTATTATCCTCTCAGCCGGCTGTGGGCACTTTTACATGGAACGGTCAGGCTCGTATTCTGCTGATTTTTATGCCCTTTTAATCCTAAAAAATCTACATGTCTGTCTTCTCTCTCTGTAGATCAAATAATTTTTTATTATAAGCACCACAGCATTGAATCATCATACTTTATAGAATGTGGAGTTTTTGACGGACAGTCACAAGTGCCATCCTATTAGTTATTAGTAAGAGACAAAGCACTGCCAACCCACAAGAGCAGTTTCAGAGAGAAAAGGGACAGGGCGGTGAACCTATCTTACTGAATTCAGGGATCTAGACTGTGTTGACACAGATAATCTAATTCAAATTAACTTTGTAAATAAACATCTAACAGATAAGTTCCACAAACTTATTTTGCTGAAATGTAAAAATCAATTTCTAACTTGGAAAACAGATTAGACAGACATACAGTCTCCATTTCATTTCCCTCTCCCTTTTTAAAGCCCTCCAAACAATGAAATAAAACATCTCCTGCACTTCTGACAGGTTCCAATATATCCTCCAATGTTCTTCATGAAGCTTCTCTACTAATCACCGGTGTGACTTCAGGTGTCATTTTATACCTTCAATGTACAAATCCTCACCAAGGTTTTTCCCAGGTCTAACCTTCCATGGATCTAGGACTGTAACTCCCAATCTTGGCTGCACAGGGACCTCCCACCCCCAGCCAAATCCATCAGATTTCCAGCAAGAGGGACAAAGCCACAGCTGGGTTTTTTGTTAGTTAGTTTGTTTGTTTGTTTAACTACCCAGGCAATTTCCATGTTCACCTCTGATTTACCATAAGTCAAGTTTCCTAGACCAGTGACTTTCTAAATGCTTTTAAAATGGCCCACTGTCAGATAAAGCATTTTAAATTGTGCCTAAATATCCACACAAGTATGTTTTAATGCTTCAATAAAATAATTCTTTGGAATGTATTTGTGAATTTTTTTAAAAGAATTTTTATGCACTTTGATATTTTCTACTCTATTTTATTCTATAAAGTTCAAAAAAAAAATCTTGACCCACAGATGGAAAAACTGCCCTTGTCACGGGCTATATATGACAATTTGGCCACTAGATGGAACCCTCACATTTAAAGAATGGAAAGTGCAACTCTAGATTCTAAACTCCACAGAGCAAAGTAAAAACAAGCATGAGTTATGGTTTACTATTCATTTATATCCTAACAAAAAGTTATTTTATAAGCAAAGTCACGAGCGTGTTGGAAAACGATGGCTATGTTAACAGTATCAAACTCCGGTGAAAGATGTGACCCTGTATATAGAGTGTGTCCCTCTGGCTCCTTCACCAGCACGACCACCTGATGAGGTCGGTGGTTTCTCCTTTTTCCAATAGTAGGGGCTGAGAGCCACACAGCTGAAGTAACATGATCGGCATGTGACAAAGAGAGCCCGTCACCGGTCACCGCGGAGCCAGTGCAGGGGAGAGGGGGTCTGAAATCTAGTCACAGAGACAGAGGCAGAATTAAGTCTCCATGGGCTGGGCTCTTGCTTCTAACAATGACAGAATGTCAGAGATTTAAAGGTTGTAACGTGAACACACAGACTTCATTTGCACGGCACCGAAGTGCACTGGAGTTGTTTTTCTTTCTGAATCCAGGTTTTCGAGTGAGCACATTTCAAGAAAAGAGGAATGAACAGCAGACAGGGAGAGGAAGTTGGGCCTGAGGCAGAGGCTGACAGTGGCCTTCTGAGCTGAGGAATGAATTTTGCTTTTATTCAAAGTACAGGGGCTTCCCACTGAATATTTTTCAACAGGAGTTAATGTCTAACATGAACAAGGTTGCTGCTTGGGGTGATGAAAAACTTTTGGGAATAGCTAGTGGGGATGGATGTACAGCACTGCAAATGTAATTAATGTCACCAAATCATACAACGGTTAAAATGGCAAATCTTGTTATATATATTTTGCCACAATAAAAACATAAAAATCATGAAAAAAGTCAGTCACCCAAAATTCAATCCTGCAGAGTCACTTGAAAAAATGTCATTTTCTATGGTACCAAGCACCTTACACCTATTAACTAAGTGGATCATCACAACAATTCCATACTGTAGACACTATTATTGTTCCCATTTTACAGATGAGAAAATTCAGGCACAGATTCTTTTAGCAACTTGCCCATGGTCATTCAGTTAGTAAGTAGAAGCAAGATTTGCACTTGGATAAGCTGCTGTTACCCCTTATACTACTGCTGTATCTGACACCTAAAATAGAGCCTGGCACATACCCATTTTAATAAACATTTGTTAAGAGAATATTTCTAAAATGGTTACTTGGGCTGCTGGGTGGAGAACAGACTAGAGTGGGGAGAGGAGCTGTCTGGAGTCATAGGAGACTGCCTCAGAAGGGGAAAGACGTGGAGGTCATGGTCATACAGACAGGCTGATGGTTTGTGTATATTTCAAGATACAGACAACAGGACATGCTGATGGGTTTGATCGGAGGAACGAGACATGAAGATTAAATCTAAGACTGGACTGTGCAACAGGGTGGCCATTAGCCACAGGTACCTACTGGGCACCTGAAATGTGGCTAGCAAGAAATGAGATGTAAAATACAGTTTGGATACCAAAGAGCGCAAAAAAGCAAAATACCTTATTTTTTACATTGATGTAGGAATGCCATTATTTTTGATATGTTGGATTTATTTTATTAATAAATACCATATAAGTTCCATCTGTTTTTAATTTTTAAAATGTGATTAATAGAAAATGTAAACTGGCATATGTGGTTCACATTACACAGTGTTCGGCAGGAGGCCTGCTTGAGTGTGGCTGGTAGGGTAATAATATGGGTGTAATAATTTATAGTTTTAATTTGAACATTTCACCTAAAATGTTATATGGTGTGCTTGAGTGTGATGTTATGTTACAGGATTACCTGTGTACAATTTCGTAATAAGAGAGTTTGTAATAAAAACGGAGCATTATTTGCGCAGGACCCTGTACTTCTACTGGAAGGTGCTGATCTATAATAGGATAACGCCCTCCCCCCCTTTTTTTCTTGAACAATGTGGTTAATGGTGGCATGTGCTAAACTGTAAAACAATGGGGAGAGGGAGGCTCAGGGATGAAAGTAAATAAAAAGTCTCCTCTGAATATACAAATTTTGCAAGCTCTCCAGGTGGAGATGCGGAGCCCAGAGCTCAGAGCAGGGCACAGAGCTAGTACTGCATTTAGGGGAGCCACCGGCCTGTAGCTGACACGGAGAGCTGAGTTCGTACAGGAGACCCCTTCTGGGGAGCCCGTGTGTGGGAAGAGCCCAGTAAGCACCTAGCGCCAAACCTGAGACGCTCTAACATTTAGGGGTTCTGCAGAGATAGGTGGCTAGATATTGCAGAAAGGAAAGTACAGGGTGCGGGAAAAGTAGGTTTACAGTTGTGAGTATGCAAAACCGAGTTTATTCTTGTATTATTATTATTGTATTATTTTCCATACAAGCAACTGTAAGCCTATTTTTGCCCCACCGTGTATTTTTTTTTTTATGTTTAACAGTCTAGCTAAGAAAATACCTCTAAACTCATTATAGTTTCATGTCGATATATTTTTGTTTGGATTTTTTGTTTTGTTTTGTTTTTGGTGAACTGAAGTTTAGTTTAGGATTGCTTTCTACTTTCTAGGCAACATTAGTATGTTTAGCTGTGGAGATCCCTGGAAAGCTTCCTTTATACAGAAGTAACAGAACTCATTATGATGAACAAGTACCATAGATAAATCTCACAAAATCCCCAACTCTCCCCATCACGGGAAGAATGCCACTGCTGGAACTCTCAAGCAGCGACTTCTTCATGGCACTCGCCTTGGGAAGGTGACGTGCCCCTGAGACAGGGACACGTTTTTAGATTTAAAAACTTCATTTAATCCCCAAATTATTTCTTCAGAGAACCCCATTTTAGACAACAATTAATGAAAGGTCTTGCAGTGAAGAGATCAAACTGTGTGGTCAGGCACCTCTGAGCTAATGAATGCATTTAGCAGAGTTCCTGACCTGCTGTGAGCACGTGGTAAGTGCTAATATTATTCTTGTTAGTAATATCAGAAATTTCTTCTTGTTTGCCCCGACTAATTTCTATCATATAATAAAGGTGTATGTGTATACATCACACATGTTATGTCTTATGACATAACATATAAAACCAGTTCGTGTGTTCTCTGCCTTTGTTCTGACAGTAAGCACGTGCTTTCCTAGGGGACTTCTACCTTGGCTTGGTGTTCGGGTGGAACTTTCTTTGTTCTCCTGGTGTTTCCTTGCTGTGGGACCCCTATTAAAGTAACACTTTGCCTTTCTCACCTTCCTTCAATCACCTCTCCAGCATGGGTGAATGACTCTCAGGGGCTTTGGGAGATGGGGCTGGGCATCTCTTTTTAGTACGTACCCACTGGTAGAGGGAACGCGCTCTGTTCTGGGCAGCTCCTTGCATTGGGACGGGACCCCCTGGGGGAGGCTTGAGGCTGTCCAGCTGTGGGTGGTAAGTAATGACTGCAAAATTTTATAAACCCATTTCCCTGGCAATTCCCAATGACTCCCAGAAAAGGTGAGTTTTTAAATTGTCACCTGATTCCTGTGCTAATTTTTCCATTGGTTCAGAACTTAAGTAGGGGTAAGAGTTGTTATTTCCTCCTCTCCTTAAATTCCCAACCTACCGCATTCAGCCGGCAACTCTGAGAAACAGAGCAACAGTGGAGAGGATTTAGTGGGTCCGAGGCACACAGCTTTGGACCTCTAGGGTTGCAGGGTGGGTCCCAATCTCGGTAGCTGGCAAGTGCCACGCAGCCGGTTCTTACCATTGGCTTTTGAATGGTGCGGTTGGGCAGAAGGCTTCAGGCTTTGGCGACGGTGGGTCTTGCGGGATTTCTACTCTGGATTAGGGTGGCTCTATCTACAGGTGAATGGCTATTTTTATATGCGTAAGAAGGTATTTCAGCGCAGGCAGGACTGCAGTTGCCGACCTTGGAAGGCAGTCAGTCATGAAGAAGCCAAGATGCGGAAGGGGTTTGTTTAGGTGGAGGCCTCTTAGCTGTTCAGGAGCTAAATGACTTTTTTTGTGTCTGTTTCTTGTGAGGAATTGCAAGAGCATACAGAGCTGAGTGCCAAGGGCACTTCAGAACACTGGTAGGTTCTAGCTTTAAATTATTAGTGCCATTCACGGTCATAGAGGGAATTAATAAGGCTAACCTCTTGTAATTACATGCTGGCCAAAAGCTCTCAAGAGTTGCCTGTGAAAGGGAACATATTCAGAATAAATAGAATTGGCCATCTTCTTGGGTTAAAGTGGAGAACAACACAATAAAATTCTTGCAAAACCAAAGGCCTGTTACCAGGAACCAGGGAATGAAGGGAGAAATCAAGTGCTTTGAAAAATATGCTTCAGTTTGATAGTTCTATCAGGTGCAGTGAAAGACTGAAAACAAAATAAAGAAGACAAACTGATTAAAAGCTAAAGAAAGACGATTTCCTTGAGGGAAAGGCAGACACCTTAGAAGACAAGTTATATAGATAGGATATCTCTGAAGGTCCGAAAAGATAGCTATGAAACAAAAGATTTACCTAAGTCTATGTACCCCGAGAACAGGAGAGATCTTTAAGTTGATCATTTGAACTGAGTGACCTGAGCCCAACAAAACCCAACAGAGGACTGAAGGCAAGAGCTCAGAAAACACCGTATAATTACTATCCTAGAAGGTGCTGGAAACCAGAACACTTTTGCAAACAGCATAAAAACTGGCAGAGCCCACAGTGAGAGCCACTGGGGACCCACAATCTGAAGACTGGGTCAGCGCAGAGACGAGTTACATAGGCAGACTGATTCGATATGAAAAGGCTGGGGAAGGCATCAAAGAAGTCCTAGTCGCATTTCCAGGTGACAGAGCCATTGCAGGAGGCACGCAGGTGTTTCCCAAACCCTGAGGGACTTGCTGGAGAAACTGATGACATTAGAACTCAAAGAAAGAGACAAGCTGAGACGGGCTACACAGGAACAGGCAGGACAATAATGGAACAAATCCAGTGACTGTGACCTGTGAACCTCAGTTTGCTCGAAAGAAAATTCCCATCAAATTATTAACTTTGGCACCGAGTGGACGGCACTCAGGAGGATGCTTCTGTCTAGATAGGCTGTGCGCACACAGAGCAGCTGGCGCCCAGGACCTTCCCTGTTGATTCTCTTTCATTTGCTTGTACTGGGTCTCTGCTATGTTTTCTGGCAACATGAAGTATGGATTAGGGAAACATAAAGAGTGCCTGAGCTAACTTATTTTCTGGGGCCCGGGCTTGGCTTGTCTTCTAAATTTCATGTGTGTGTGGCTAACGCTATGACATGACAGTTGAGTTTTATCATGTCTGGAAACAGAATAATAATTCATTTCCAGGATGTTGAAGTAATAACACCCATCCAGAGGAGGAGAGCTCAAGCTTGTCCCAGGTAGCAAGAATATCTCCGAAGGGGGCTGAACAGAATAAGATACAGAAGATCAATTCTGAACGTTAAGTTTTAATACTTTATCTAACAAAAGCAAGGGAATTTTCTTTTCAACATTTTGCCATTTGACTTAGCTACTTTGTACTTTTAATATTTTTGGACGTTAATATTTAAATTTTAATTTTTCCCTGTATAATTAACGATGGGATGAGATTTATATTCAAATACAGAACTGGTTTATATTATTAGCATTTCATTACTGGAACAAAACACTGTCTCTTTGTCTCATTACAGAACTTTGAAGGCTCTGCTGGCTAACATAGCTACAGGTGATTTGGGACGGGACACAGAACAAAGGCTGAGTTTCAGGTTTGGGTTCAGGGTAGCCCTGGTATTAATTTCATAATTATATATCCTTGACCTGTTTTTGAACTTTCTGGGGACAAAACGAATGCTGCCTAGTTATGGTCTAGGAAGAGAACCCAAAGAAGCAGTAGCTGGTGGTTAGCTCATCTCTCAAAGCCTAATTTCTCTTTTCATCTGTAAATTGGGGATGACAATACCTACATCTCACTGGTGTGTTGTAAAGGTTAAGTGCGGGACTGCTCAGTACGTGGCCCACTAGAAGCACTCCATGAAATGCATCAATTCTTACTCCCATTTCACGGATAAACAACAGACTGAAGCTCACAAGTGCCAAAGCCAAGTTCAAATCCTGACGTACCCAACTACCAAAGCTTGCTTTCTCTTTTCTTTTTTTAATTGTTGTTCAAATACAGTTGTTTCTTCGACACTATTCCTGTTTCCAGCAATTTCTGGACTCTGCAGAGCTAATTTCCCTTAGATCACTCAGTTCTTTCAAGTGAAACAAAATCATTACCTGTCTGAAAGATACCACAGGATGAGGCAAAGGTTTCCCAGTTGTGTTCCACTGAGCCATTTTAGGGGCTTCCGGGGGTGAGAGGAAAGCAGTGGATGTAGGAGAGAACTCTAAGAGTCTTGTCTACCAGCTTCAACTAGGTGGTGTCTGCCTTCGTTTGTTTTATAACGAGACCGTTTAAGTTTTCAGTGAGTACGAATGTTCCTTGGCAAAACTAAACCAAACCAAACCTCTGTGAGAGACATAGACAGGCGTGAGAGAAGAATGGGAAGTCTGCAGTCAGGAAGCCTGGGGTCTAGACAAGTCCATCAATTATTGGTAACCTTGATCACTTCTGCTTCCTGCTTCTATGTGTGTTTACTTTTGTCAACAAACAGAATACTCTTAATATCTCCCGTGGCTATTAAGAGGATTAAGTGATAAAACCTATTATGAAATGTGCTCTGTGAGACACAAAAGCCTGGCACTAGTGTGAATGTACCCCAGAGCTAGAACGTCAGGGTCTGTAATTCCCTCTCCCTCTCTTAGTGTGTGATTCTGGGCAGCCCATTCAACCTCTCTGGGCCTTGGTTTGTTCTGTGAAGTGGAGATGACAGTACCGTCTTCATCATGCTGTGTGAAGGACTAAATGGCTGGAAATAGGGAAACATTGCTCCACAAGTGTTTTTGTTACATCTATTCTTAGGTTTGATTGACTTTTATTAGCTCTGTCCACCACGGTTCTTCCTGTGAAGGCCCTGCAGAAGAGACCAGAAAGTGCTGCCCTTGTTTGAACCTTAACTACAACAAAACTTCGGGCAAGTTCATGATCCCTGTCATGTGGTTTTTCCACTAAATTACCCACACTACTGGAGTAAAACAGCATTTGCGGGGAGGAAGAGGCTACGGGGGAGTCTAATTAGCAAGCATGTGCAAACTTCAGTGTTCCTTTACACAACTAGTCTGAGAGTTACAAAATGTGAATTAAAATTGTCAGATTTGTAGCCTCAACACAAATGAAATCAAACTATTCCATTAGTTTTATAGTTTCTAATGGAAAAAAACTATAAAAACAAATGTCCATTCCCTTGGCTTTAAAACAACAAATAAGTCCTTGTGAATTTCAGCAAAATGTCCAATTCTATAAACTTCTCAATTTTTAAAGAAATCGGTTGTTAGGCCCAGAATTACAGAGAAAGCAGGGTTTTAAAAAAGTCTATAAAATTACATTTAGAGAGGACACAGAGGGGGTGCATTGAAAGAAAACACTTTGACAAGAGTTACCAAATTATAAGTCCCTCTGACTCAAAGGTCACTCAAATTAAAAACAAAATACATATTCAGGGGAATAAGGCAAAACATAAAAGCTAGCAGAAAGGTAACTGCATAACAGGCTACGGAATTGTCCTACGATCCTGGCAAAACCAGGTTAGAGTCTGTCTGGCATCAGCCATGGCTGTAAGGAAAAATGAAGTTGCCTGCTAACTTGCTTGAAACTGTAGACTGTCACCCCAAATGAATGACAGCTAAATGAACTAAATGGCACCATGTCACACTGCCCACTTCCTTAACCCAGAACCTTGTTATTATTATTTGGCTCATGTTTCACTTTTCTCTTTGAGAAAGCTTAGATGATAAACAGGAACTTAAACATGCCCAGAAAGATAACTGTTGTCTATGTCCTTTATTTCAATTCAGACACCGGTAGAAAAGAACATAATAACAGAACATTAAAGTTCTCCAAACCAAAGTCACTGCTGTCAGTACTTTGTAAAACGGTTATTAATGAGGATATGGTGCAAACTCAGGCACATGCGTTTGGGAGGGTGAGCTGGGGGCGGGTAAAGGACAGAGAGCCAGACAAACTTTATCTGCTTAATCATCATAGCCAAAATCAGGTTTACAAGTATATATTTTTATTATACAAAGATGTTCTAACCTAAAATGTGCTTTATTTTATTCAGAAAATATTTTATCCCCTGATCTTTTGTAATAACTGGTCTGACAGTAAAAATCATTTAAGAAACCATGTTGACTTTTGCATGGTTTAAGGGTTTTCACAAAACCTTATCAGTGAGTTTCACTTGTTTTATTGCACCAAACATCAGGAGGTATTTTTGAAAACATTTCTCTTTCAATAAAAAGAGAAGGAAGAGCGCGAGTACTCCTCCACTTGCTCAAGACCCTGCTTGGTTACTACATCTTTGTCCATCAGCTCATGCTCACTGGGGTGGTCACTGCTCTGACAGTTCCTCTAGTGTTTGGTCTGTCTTGCACTAGCCTCTTACTCAGCCTGCCCTAAAGACAGTGGCTAGAAAATAATTAAAGCTCTAAAAGATGCCTTTGAGAACCTAAATTTGATTTCTTTTTTTAAAAAAATTCTACAATAGGAAAATGATGTTTAGAGGCTAGCCAGATGGAATCACGGCATCTAATCACAAAATGTCCTGTGGAAGTAGAGTAATTTCACTTTCAGCCCAATGTAGAAGATATGTATTCCTGATTCATATCAGGCGTTATGCTAGGAACTGCAGACACAGGAAAAGATATAAATTCCTCCTGAGAATTCATAATCTGTTGTGGGAGAATGATAAGCACCTACCAAACTTTAAAACAAGTCTAAATAGAGCTCCAAGTAAGTGACACGAAAGCACGGAGCATATTTAAAAATACTATTTGGAGGCTGAACACTTTTTGTTGCTATATAAGTACTTTACATATATTATTTACTACTGACAATAAACCAATGAAGTACCATTGTCACTATCAGCCCTTTAAGATGAGAAGATTAGGGCTCAGTGAGATTAAGGTGTGTGGGACCAGGATTAGCCTGGATTTCTAGGAATACCTTTGTGGGACCACAATGCATCAGGTACAGTGATGTTCTATTTTTTTTTTTTAATGCTCTGTTTCTTAAAAGTTGAAAAGTCCAGAGCCTCTGGCAAAAATGACTGTTCTTAACCACTAACTACGCTGCTTTCTCTGAAGCAGGAATTAACAGAGGAAGTCACACACCAATATTCCAATGGTTAACGAACATATGAAAATCTTCTTCGACACTACTATTAGCCAGAGAGGCGAGATACGATCCCCTTTTCTCACCTATCAAATTTACAGAAGTTTTAAACAGAGGTGCTATGCAGAGCTGAGGACAGGGCCATTCTCATCTTCTCTGGGCAGAAACACAAATCACAAAATCTTCCCATAGAACAAGCAGAAAATCAGGACAGTTCACAAATATTCATGACTTTGACCTACTAATTCTGCATCTTGGAGTGTATCCTCAAAGAAAAAATTTGAAAAATATGAAAATTTTAAATGCATTAGTATTTATAATAATAATCAGAAATGGTCTACATAGTTAAAAATAGGCACTGTTTAAACAAGTAAGTTCATTCACATACTAGAATATCATTAAAATCATTTTAAAAGCATGTATCATTGGGAAATGCTTATGATAAAATACTGAAAAAAGTTCTCCCAAGAGACAGCAGAACACAGTGCCTTAAGGTAGTGAATTCTAGAGCAACACAGCCCAAGTTTACTGCTCCCCTGTAGAAATTATCTGGCATTCGATGCATCAGTCTCACCAAGAAAAGAGGGGTTACAACAGTAATTCCTGCAGCAGGAGATCCTTTACAAAACTAAATAAAAACATGCATATAAGCACGTAGTATAGGCATGTGTATAAAATAATAGTTAAAACATTAGTGGTGATATCTCTGGACGATGAGATTATAGGCAATTTTTATATTTTCTTTATAATCATCTATAATTTCCAAGTTTCTGTCAATAAGCTTTAATTTTATAATAAGCATACTTATAGTAATCACAAAGTGGGTTATTAATATATGGTATTCTTAAATTATAAAGAAAGAATCTATTGCTAGATTTACATTATTCATTACTGGTTAGAAGTGGGTCTTGAATGACTTCTTGGCATTGATTGAGATTAACATATTTTTCACATTGATTTACTTATTAACGGACTGTGTAATAACACATCTTTGTTACATTTCCAGGATAAGTACCTAAGGTGGTGGATACTTTTTATTTTTTTACATTTTTAAAGATTTTATTTATTTTTAGAGAGGTGAAGGCAGGGAGAAAGAGAGGGAGAGAAACATCAATGTGAGAAATATCGATCAGTTGCCTCTTGTACATGCCCCGACTGGGGACGGAAGCCACAGCCCTGGCATGTGCCCAAACTGGTGACCTTTCACTTTGTGGGATGATGCCCAACCAACTAAGTGAGACACATTGGTCAGGGTTGGCAGATACTTTTTTAAAACAATGTTTGAATTTGGTTTAGTAATTTTATAAAGAATTTTGAATCTATATTAAAACCAATAAGGAGCATTAATTTTGTGCTCTCTCAGGTTTGGGGTCAGGATTATGCTGGCTTAAAAAGGGAATAAGATGGCTTTTACACCTTCGTCTGTCTTTACAATGGAACAATTTATTCAGCATGAGATCATATTTCTTGAAAGTTTAGAAGAAGACATAGATATCATCACTTTTATCTACTTTCTGAAAGCAAGGGAAGCTTATTTTTAGAAGTTACGCTTTGGTGAACTTTCAAGTTCTCTTACAACTACCAATTTATCCAAATCTTCTTCAGTCTATTTTGGTATTTAACACTTCTCTGAAAAGTATTTGTATCATTCAGCTTTGAAACTTTCTCAGCATCTAGTTTTACACAGTGTTTTCTTTTCATTTTAAAAGTTTACTTATAAATGTTTAAAACTTGTATAACTTAGATGCATGGTTCCTAGTCAAGTGCCATGTATTAGTATTGTTACTGGTATTATTTCTGTATCTGTGGCTAAATCATCTTTTTATTCCTAATTTTGCTTTTATGTATTTCCCTATTTTATTAAATTAATTAAAGATCTATGTTTTTATTGTTGGTAAAAATCATTTGTCCAGAATTCTTTCCCTCCAGTTTTGTTTCTGATTATTGCTTCTGACCCTGGTATCTTCCCTGGAAATACCTGTACTTCTAGGGCTGGATTCCATTCGCTGCCCTCTATCTCTATTTTTCCCTTTTATTTTTCACCTCTTTTTTCCCCTGCATGCCAAAAACCCATATAATTTTTATTCTCTGTCTCAGTGACTTGACTTTTACAGTGTTAATTCTGTTGTTGGTTTTTCCTGTAAGTCACCCATTCCTACCATTTGATTATTTTTTTTCACATTAGTCTGTTCTTACCATACATGATTTCTAGCTTCAAAAGAGTATTCTGCATGCTACTGAGATGCCAACGTGTCTTCTAAAGTATTTTGTTTCCTGTAGCAAATCAGATACATTACTTTCTTCTTATTTCCTTTGTCTTATTCTGTAAAATGTTTTTCAAAAGCCTTTCCACCCCCAAACATGATGTTGGTGGACACACAGGATGTCTGGCTTGCTCCCTGGCCCAGATCTCTGTCCATCTGTGCTGATCAACGTTTCTTCTCCATTTAATAAGAATAAAAGCAAAAATCAGTATCACATCATTGATAAAAATTAACAGGAACACCTTTCCGTCTGAACTCTATTAAAGAAACTGTCTGACAGTCTATTTTGGCGGTCTGTTAAAAGGAAATTAGAAAAGAAAATGTAGTGATTACGATTAATAAGAAAGTAAAGGTCCTGTGATAGTCCATGGGGGAGGGGCAGCTAGACCTTCAGTTTACCCTGTGTGGGGTCCCACAGGGAGACTAAAAATTAATCTGTAAGCTGTTCATGCCAGACAACACAAGTTATAAGGCTAGTAAAACCTAAGGCTAAACTGAACATGTTATAATTAAGCTTTAGTCTCATTATTCTTCCTGTCTTGAAGAAATGAGGTTTAGAGATGGATTTAATGACTCACCTGGACTCTTTTTATGCTTATCTCATCTGCTACACCTTAGAAAAAGTTGAGTCCAGTGCTTCGCTGAGACTGCTATAGGTAATTAAGATGCAATTGCTTCCCGCTGTTGGCTAATCAGGGTCACCTCTACATTTCTGATTCGAGTTGGAGACCAATTAATATCCATTTTCACAGGGACACAATTAAAGCCTTTTCCAAGTGCTCGCTCAGCAACCTCACCCAAGGCCAGGTAAAAATCCACAAGTCTATACCCATGTAGGGGCAAGAAAATAATTTTATAGGCAGGGGAAAGGACGCTGATCAATCTATTTGCATACAGAGGCACATTTTAAATTATGTGTAATATTGCTGGTGGTACAGGAGTATTTGATTCTAGTCTAGAAACACTAATCTTAATGATAGGTTTGGAAAACCTGGAGCATTCATTATTAAAAATATTTTTTGTATAACAGACAATGTAGAAATGCTGAACTAAGTAAAAATAAGCAAGATTCCTTTTCCCCCAAGTTAAAATTAGTTAAAACTATTACAGTTTCTATAATCAGAGACTTCATGTATATAAATAGAAATGCTGAAATATTTAAATTGCTCTGAACTATTTAGTTCAGATCTGCAGAGTGGCTGGGAAGATGGGTTTGCAACTTATAGCAACACGAGAAAGGGGTCAGGAGCAAAGGTAATCCGACAACTAGGTCTGCACATCCTCCTACCTCTCAAGAGAGAAAGAGGAGAAAGAAGAGAAGGGTCTCCTGGTCCTTCCGGGGGTGCGACGGACCACTGGGAATATAGAAGGACCCATAAAACAGAGAAGTCCTACAAAACTGTTCCGTATCCATGCATATTTCCAAACCGGGACCCCCACTCTCAGCACTGAATTTGCATTTGGCCCATGACAGACATTTACAAAAGTGATCTGTGCCTGGTAGTTTAAAGAAGAGAAGTAAAAAACAGCAAAAGAAGTGTCCATAGAATTGTAATGGTCCACACTGATCTTGCTCGTCATTCATTCTCGGTTACTGGTTTAAGTCTCCTCCCGTATTGCCCAGTAGAAAAGAATAAGAAGGAAAACACAGAGATTGTGAGTTATGAAGAACATTACACATTCTTATGGGTTAATATAGATTTTATTTTGAGCAAATAATTGTGTTTTGTAAATCTGGACTGTCGGTTACTGTGTAAGCAGGTGTTTTGGAGTACATATGAGAGTGGATGGAAGAGCTCATGCCCTGGGTATAACACCACCTTTGATTCATCCTGCTCCTTACCCCCACATTTTAATAGTCAACATCAATTCTATTTCTGAACCGTCTCTAATCTATGCCCACCTCTCTATTTCATCTCTCACCGAATTATTTTTTGCCTGGATCATGACATTAGCTGGGCTCCTAGTTAGGCATCTCACCTCTGGTCTCTCCACAACACTCACTCCAGAGTTACGGATCTGAACAGTGTGCCCCTCACTGCGAATAAGTGTGGACTGAAACTTACAAGGCTTGTCCTCAAGCTACATTTCTTGCCCCTTGTTCCCCAATGCTCTGTATCCTAACTACAGTCAGGAACTGCTGGTCTCTGGACAATCACGGTACCCTCACATCGCCTGCCCTAGACGGAAAGCTCTCAGTTCTTCTAAGTTCAGTGCAAGCATCACTTCCTCTGGAGGTCTTTTCTGACCCACTGAGTCAGAATAATGGAGCCAAGCCAGAATAAAATGGACGGTCACTATCTCCATTTCGCTCTCATAGCACTCACATAACACCATATTATTGCATTAGTCACACTGTATCGTTTAACTGCATATGCCTCTCTATTTAGGGAGGTGCTTAAGAGGACAGATGTTACTTAATTTTGTAGCTATGAGAACAGAGTACTCAGGCACTGGTCAGAGAACTTAGCATGGAGTCTTATACATGATAGGCACTGCATAAATTTGCCGGTTGTTTTGTTGAACAACACTGTAAAACGTGCATTTTCAGACCCACACAGAGACTTTAGGTTTTGGTATATACAGCAGACCTGGACCTTGTGCTGAGGGTAGATGCACGGAAAGCAGGAGGGTAAAAAACAATTCGTATGTGTGGTATTTCCGAGCACAGATTTTGGCAGCTTCAAGTTTCTCTGTCTCGGGAAATTAGATTAGAAGTTGAAGTTTATCATAGAATTGCATGGTGGGCCTAAGCGATCTTACTAAAGCCCAGGGCAACACGGCTTCATTCCCCACCGGGGATAAGCGCATTGCACACCAGGCCAATGGTCACTTTCGCTGACGCATTCAGCTGCATATGAAAGAGCTCCACAAAACTGAAACAGGACATTACGGTACAATTTCTGCACTTTTGTAGTGGAAGAAGAAATAGACTGGGAGAAAGGGACTTTGGTTCTAGACTTCGTAATGGCCTCTTATTAAACCATTCAGGGTCTTGTTGAAGGAAGATTATGGGCTTTGGAATTAAGGAGACCTAAGGTGGAAACTGGTTCCAACTCTTATTTTAAGACTTTAGGCAAATGACTTCAGGAAATGCTGGATTCCTTCATTTCTCTGGGGCTCAAATTTTACCTTGTAAAATGTAGGGCTTTTAACTACTTAATTACTTGATGATCTCCAGGCTCTTTCCAACTCTCCAGTCCTACCATCCTTTATTCTTAGAGGTATGAACAGTGCGTATGAATAGTGCTCAGAATCTTTGAAAGTGTCTTAAAATCTGTTGCTTTTGATGAATGTGCCTTTTTCTTCTAATTTCTTTAGGTTTAATTTTTCTTTTCTTTTTCTAGCCTGATGAGATAGACAATAAAATCATTGATTTCCAAATTCTCTTCTCGTCTAACACATTTAAAACTCCGTATTTCCTTCTGTTTTTCTCTAAGCACTGCTTTAGCTGAGTCCCACACATTTTGTTACGTTGTATTTTTACTTTAGCTCAAAAACATTGTGAAATTTCCTGTGACATTTCCTTGACTCATGGTTTATTTAGAACTATGTTGCTTATCATCCACATATTTGGAGGTTGTGTTGTCATCTCTCAGTTGTTTTTTAGTTTTTAATCCCACGAGGACAGAGCAAAAATTTAGTGTGATTCTAATCCTTTGAAATTTGTTGAGACTTGCATTATTACCCACCATATGGATGGATCACACTTTATACTCTAGCAAATGTTCTATGTGTCACTGAAAAACGGTATATTCTGTAGTTACTGGTTGTAGTATTCTGCAAATGTCAATTCGGTCATTGTCAATAAATCACGTTATTTAAAGCTACCTGCTTAGTGATTTTTGTTTTCTGCTTATTCACTCAAATACTAAAATACATTTCTAAAAATCTGTAACTATTCTCATGGCCTTGTCTATTTCCCTTTTAGTTCTGACAAGTTTTGCTTTATATAATTTGAAGCCATGTTATCAGATGCTTTTAAATGTAGGGGTGTTACATCTTTCCACTAAACTGAACTTTTTATTATTAATGAAATGTCCATTTATCTTCTTAAAGCCCACTGTGTGATACTGATATGCCTTTGTTTTGGTTGGTGTACAGCATATACTGTAGTTGAATCTCTATTTTAACTGAAGTGTTTAGTCTGTTTATATTTGATGAAATAGTTGATTTTAGGGCTATTACCTTTCTATTTGTTCCATCTATTCTTTATTCTTCTTTTCAAGACTTCTTTTAGAAAAATTATTTTTCTTCTATTTTATCTCTTCAATGAGATTTTTATTTTTATCTTTCATATTCCTGTTTAGTGGTTTTCCTATTAGTGGTATGGCAAAATTTACCCTTGACTTATAGTTCAGCGTAAATTTGTACTTTTATCGCTTAACAAATAATGCAAGACTGCCTTTAAAAGTGGTTTAATTACCTTTGTCCCTTTTGCCCTTTGAGCTATTCCAGACCACTGCAGTAAAGCAAGTATCACAAGAAAGTAAGGCAAGGTCATTTTGCTGGTGGAGGGTCTTGCCTTCAATTTGTGTTAGAAAAACAAAGAAAAAAGTAATATCTGTAATGCACAATAAAGTGAAGCACAATAAAATGAAGTTATGTATTATATATTATAAGCCCTACAAAGCATTATTAAATTGCTTAACATAATCAGTATTCTTTCATACTACCCTTTCCATAATTCCTTCTTATGAATCTTGAGTTTCTACCTGTGGTCATTTTCCCCAAGGCAGAATTTTTTTTTTTTTAAATGCAGGTTAGCTGATGACAAAGTCTTTCTGGTTTTGTCTGAAAACGTCTTTACTTCATCTTCACTTCTGCAGGATACTTTCACTAGGTATAACAATTTAGCTTGGCTGTTTTCTTCTTTAGCACTTTAAAGAAGACATTCCATTGTCTTTGCCTTCCAGAGTTTCTCCATGAAAAAAGTCACGTAACAGTCTCTTTGTTGTTTTTCTGAAGGTAATGATTTTTTCTTCTGATTAATCTGAAGTATTTTTTCTCTTTACTTTTGGTTTTAAGCCGTTTACTATATGTGCTCAGGTGCAATTTTCTTGCTTGGACTTACTGGGCTCCTTGAATCTGTGAAATGTCTCTCAACAGTTCTGGAAAATTCTCACTCGTTACTTCTTTCTTATCTTTTTCTGTCTCTTTTTCTAGAACTGCAGTTATACTTATGTGTTTGACAATACCTCTAGTATCTTCTGCTTTATTCTGTTTTTCCTATTTAAAAAAAATGTGCTTCAATTTAGAACTTTGAATTCACTAATTCAACAGTAGACTTTGTTTAGTCTACTATGAAGCCCATACATTTTTAATTTTATATATTTATTTTTTTAGTTCTAAAATATCCATTTGATTCTTTTTTTATAGATTTCATTTCTTTGTTGAAATCCATATTCTCATCCATTTTATCCATCTTCTCCTGTGTTTTCATGAACACATTTAATAGTTTCTGACAGTCAATTCCATTATCTTGGTCATCCGGAGAGTTGTCTTCAGTTTTGTGTTTTTCCTCGTTTGTTAATCATATTTCCTTGATTCTTTACATGTCTTGTAATTTTCATTGTATTCTTGACACCGTATTTAAAGGAGCTGTTATTTAGAGGTTCCTTTTCCTATGTTGACTGATAGGGCAAGAGGCTAATTTCTTCAGTATTTGAACTGGGTACAACTTGGTTGTAATTTTAGTTGGATTCAGTTTACTTTGAATTAAAATGTTTCAATGGCAAGACTTGTTAAATATTCATGGTAGGTTCCAGTGAACTTTGTCTCGTAAATATCAAGAGAATGTGGAAAACTTCACTCTGCTTTTCTAGCCCAGCTTTCTATCATCCCGTGTTTGCCAGTATCTAACAGAGAAAACTGCTGATACTTTTGGGGCTCCTCTGTACAGCCAGATCACTGACAGAGAACTCTTGTCTCTGGAAATAAAGTCTGTCTAATTATCTTTTGTCTTTACAGCTCTATTATCTCCTTAAAAGTAGGATTATTTCTAATTTAATTTTTTAAGTTGTTGCAGTTTGACTCAAAAGCAGAAGTCCTTAGGACTATAGTCTTAAGTGAGCATTTTTCTTAGAATCGAGTTATAAAGAGTTTAATTACTCTCCAGTTCCATTTTCCTCCATAATTCTTTTCACCACACAAAAATGTACTGTATTATGTGAAACAAGGGCTTAAACTATGGAAAGAGCTTATGTACTGACCAAAACTTATTGTGGAAATACTTTATTTATTAGCAACCATTAACTAAATAGCCCCCTTTGGCTTTTACTAGTGATAACTAGCTTTCTTTTCAACAATAGTCTTCAATGTTTGCCCATTCTAACCTCTTCTGGTGATAATCAAGTAATTTATTATTGGAATCAACTTATTATGGGAACCTAATTGGAACCTGTTTTAGAACTATGATTACTAGTTGATTTCAACTGTACAAACTTAATTTTAAATGTAAAAAAGTCTTTGTTTCTCTTGATATTACAAGCAAAATATATCTGGAAAAGCTGAGGTTTTAGATTAATATTTATTTATATTTTTAAATAAGGATGTTAAAAATATAGATTGTTAATTTTAATTTAGATGATTGTCAGTTCAAATCAATGACTACTTCCCATTTTAGTACATTTTTGGAAAGTAAAGCTGTATTTGTAACGTGAGAACTAAATCACAGAAAAATACCTGGACATATTGTTAAAGTCAAACCAAGATTAAACACTTGTATTAATTCTTCACAGGTGTATTTACTTAGTAGACCTAAAATGGTAAATCAATCATATATTGGATTGTGGATAAAATAAAATATTTTCCAAAGCTCTACTGTTATAAAAACCCTGTAATTCTTTCCTTAAATTCAGTAATTTAAGAGCTCTCACTGTATAATTTTCTTTAACTTAAACTGAGTCTGAACTTTCAAGTAGGCATAAGTGAACTCTGAAGAGTGGTGACCCAGATGGGTGATAAAAAACTAATCTCTATGCCGTAGGTTTACTTCAGTAGTGTCACACAATGACGTACAAATATGGCATGGCTTAGTTTTTACCAGGAACCGCTATGGGCTTTGTTTTGTCTTTACTCTTGTGCCTAGTAGAAAAACTTAAGCTTGCTGAATACTGATAAATTCCTCAGTCCAATCCCTTAGAAGTTCTCATATTTCTGGTCTAAAATGTAGCTCAGTCTAAAATATGTATCTATGGATCTCTAAGCTTCCTTCTTCCCACTTTGAATATTGGCCTTAAGTGCAGCTGCCAGGAGCTGCCTGTCATGGGCAAGAACATGGCCTCTTTGTCCCATGCCATCTGTGCCACTGATGGCAGTATGTGTGTGTGTGTGTGTGTGTGTGTGCGCGCGTGTGCATTGGGGGTAGGGTTGTAAGTCGGCTCTGGTGTCTGCTGACAGGTAAGGATGATAGCAGTAGTCCCACTCTTGGCCTTGGCTACTTCTCTATCCAATGCTGACAAATTATGTCTGTTTATATCATGTGATCTGGTAGCCCCAATGAGGACACTATACAGGTTTTGGCTCTCAATGACTTCTAGAAATTGTCAAAACATATGGCAAGCAGCATTCTCTTAGTTCTGACTCTAAGACATGGTGAACATCCCCTCTGAATATGAAGTCACTGAACCTCTTACCTGTCTCCGGCAGTGGTCAGTAGTGCCCTGTTATTGGGTGCATGGGCCTGGCTTGGCTCTGCCAGTGCCTTGCCCTCAGTGAATCTCCACATCATCTACACTGTGGATTGAGGGAATGTAGTGAGATACTGTCTGGATCCCCCAAAGCCCCTACGCACCTAGGGGCAGCTCCCCCAAGGCCATAACTAAGCCTTTTGAACTCCAATTCTTTAAGTCAGCCAATCACTCGCTTTTATCATCTTGTGCCAAGAGGCAGAACTTTGGTCAAGGTCAGGGTCAGTGCTCTAACTCCACAGGCAGGCCTTCTGGGGCGCTCCAAGTGTGAAGGAGTGGTTAAGAAGAACGGCCTCTCCCCCTGGACACACATCATGGAGAGGGACAGGCAGGTGAGGAGTTAGCATTCACGTGGACCCTGCCCTCTCCGAAAGGCAACATTCCTCTCTCCCTTCATAAGGATATTTTTTATAGTCTAAGTGGTCAGTGGGGAAGATTTTGCTACTTTCCACGCTTTGTGAAGGCTGGGGCGATTCTTCTGCTCTTAAGAAGCAGCAGCTAGTGAGTTTGGACTCAAGCGAGTGTCCCAGTCCTGGTCAAAATCCCTTCTTGGAAATGGGTAACGGTCTTACTAAGAAATTCCAGCAAATTCATACTCTACATTTTATGATGTTTGTTAAGAATGAAGTAAAAAACCCTTCATTTAATTTTTGACTGCCTGAATGAAGTCTCAATACTTTCTACCTTTAGACTACCAATGTTTTCAAAGGGAAAAATTTCCAGTATCAATAAAACCTTTTATTTTCATCTGAAATTTTTTAAATCATAATTTAACAATAACTAGTGATTGCGAAGCCCTTTATAGTTTACAAAGAACTCTCACATAAATCCCACAACAAACCTTTGATATTTATTAACCATTTACTTTCATTTGCAGTTTAACTATTATTATTTCCCCACTTTATGACTGTGATCATTAAAGTATGGTAAGCTTAGTGACCTGATGCCCTGTTAGAACCAGGGCTCTGACTTAGGTTGTGAAATAAAAATTCTGGGTCATTCCCACTATATGTTTGCTCCCCTAACACATGTCTACAAATGCTGCTCTTCCTTAGTAGCGATGATTTATTCTCAGTATGAAATGTCTCCTGAGTTATTTCCCTGAGAGTGAAACCTGGACACACGTCTGGGCACCTTACTCTATCACTCTCTCCTTCTTGTGACCAAAAAGTATGTGTTCAAACAGCTGTGCAGGTTTAGCAGGCACAGCTGGCATATCACTAGCAGCTTGAGCCATACCCAAAGCACAACTTTTAGGAAATTAAGTTCAAAAGAGCCAAGTGCATACAACATTCGAGTCCAAGTTCCCTTTGGCCCCCAATTCTCTGGGTACTTGAAAGGAAAGTTTTGTTTGGTCTTGAATTTATTTGTATCTAATGTGAGAGCTAATATCTGTGAAGACTGAAGGTACCAAGACATTTTTTCACCAGGAATGGTGGATTTTCTCGCCATCAGGTGAGTAACATGTCATGCTTTCCAGCCCACAGGGGTCATTAAGACTTCTAGAAATATCACAAGGAAGCACTGGGCAAGGGAACTGGAACTCAAAAGCGACCCATGGATGTCCGCTGTTACCATAGTTACAACAAGAAAGGCGCCAGAGCACTACATTCTTCTCTATGCAGTGAGGTAAGCCTTGTGTGATTTAGGATTACTGGGGAGAATAATCCCGGCTCTACCCACAGGTTGGGGGCATGGGTGCCCTGCGTTTCCACATGTAACAGGGAGCTGAAGGAGGGATAAATTATGTATTTAGGCTCAATAACGTTGTTACTGATGTTCTATCAGTTAACCTTTACTCTCAGAACCTGCAAATTGTTGGAATTAATAGCCATGACTAATTTTGGTTGGTTTGAGTATGACGCTCTACAGGGTGATAAAAGGGTGTCATCCCTGAGTTTCTGAGGCCGGATCAGGACAGAGCGGTGGGGATCACAGCAACTGAGATTCCCCAGGGCACACTCCCTGCACTATGGACCTCCCAACCATGGCTTTCTAAGTAAGCATGGTGAAATCTGTTCTAACTTGCCTTCCAATGTTTGGGTCTGTTCCAGAGCACTCCTCCCTGCCATAGTGGTTTGCATTCTTTAAGGATAACTTTGTTGGTGCCACACTCATTACAATTTCAGGCAGGTGATTTCGTCTTTAGACAGCTCTGAGAGATAATCATAATCATTACAACAACAAATAACAACCAATGCTTATTATGGGTTGTGCTACGTGAGACACTGTCAATGTCCTGTAATTTCGTTTCATCTTCAGAATGACCCCAGATGGCAGAGAACTGTTATCAACACCTCCATTTTGCAGATAAGGAAACTAAGGCTTAGGGTAGTAAAGAAAGTCCTCCAACGTCACACAGCTATGACAGGTTAGTCAGGACCCAGGGATACCGAACAGTAAGACCTGAGAGAATGCTATAGCCTCCAACTCCTCACCTAGAGCTAAAATCTCTCCCCTTGCATTTCCATTCACTGGTCCTAGTTCTGTTTTCTGAAGACCCATGGAAAACTCTTAATTCCTCCGCCACACCAGCTCTTCCGATATCTAAATGGCTTTCAGGACTTCTCATACTCTTTTCAGAGTACAGGATGCTGTTTTTAGCTATCCATTCTTCAACCTCCCCTAAACCATGTCTTGTTTGGCTTATTACAATAGCTTTCTAATGGGTCTCCCTGCTCTGCCTTCTGCCACACACCCAGGAGCCAGGTTAGACCTTAAACTACGTCACATCACTTTAGCACTCCGCTCAAAACACTCTGTGGCTTCTCATGTCATTCAAAGTAAATGCAAAATCCTTACAGCCAGCGCTGAGATGATAAAGCACGTGGTATGTTTGCCGGCATCCCCATCCTCTCTCCTTTTGTTCGGAGTGCTCCCTGAACATGCCAACCATGTTCCCAACTCCTCTCCCTGGAAGGCTCTGATCTGAGTGTTTCCCACCCCTCTTCCGATCTCCCTTCCAAAGTAACCTTCTCAATGAGGCCTTGCCCAGCTACTCGACTGAAAATGACAAATCTCTCACCTCTTTGCTGCTCCCTCTCCTCCTTCCTTTCTGCATTTTCCTCCATAGCATTTCTCACCATCTGGTGTGTTTCTTCTGCTTATTCCTTTGATTTTTGGTGCTCTCTCCCGCCACCCCCATATAGAATACAAGCTCCCCGAGGGCAGAAAGTTTCAGTTTCTCAGTTCAGGCTTAAAGTTAAATCATATGAAACTGGTCCACAAAATGACTATTTCATATGGTTCATTCTACCACCCCCCACCCCCAGCACTGAGAGCAGCCCCTGGCACAGAGCAGCATTCAATGAATAATTGAATAATTATTCCATATGAACAAATGAATAATTTATCCATATACCGACACTAAAAATATTATAGAGCTTTCAAGAGCTTTCAAAGATGATGGTGTTTTGTAAGGACTTTGTTAACTGGTCAGGTTTCTGATATGGTCTCCGTCATCTTAGTCCTATGTGGAGCTGCATACAGATGGATATGAAGTAAGTATGAAAACACTTTTGTTGATACACTGAACCTTGCTTTTAAAGGCATGATTTGGTATTTTCTTCATAGCATTCAGTAGCAATTACACCCTTCATCTGGGAGACTCAACACTTCCTGTGCTGAAAGGGGCAACTTCCCTATCAACTGGTAGGATCTGTTTGGATTCAAGACAAGGGGCTTTCTTAAGCTAAATTAAGACAGTTTCTACACAATCACCTGCCGCAGACTGAACTTCTTGTGTTATTACCATGGTGTTTACACAGAGGAGTGGTTATTGTTTAAAAAATAATGACAAACTAATAGCAATATTCCACTTCAATTTGTAGCTTATAATAAGTATCTAGCTGGAAATCACTGCATAATTAACATTTTTTACAGGTCATCATTTCGTACTGGCAGATTTGACATAGTATATTTGGTTTACTTTTACAGTGTTTCAGCCACCATGCTTAAAAAAATCCCAGAAATTTTAATGTTGATAAATAGAGACACTCTGATTAAAGACATAACACAATATATGAAAATTTAGGATAATTACTGTAGGACTCCTACAGTACTCTTTATTGCTGGTCACTGGCATTGTGGAAATTGTCAAACCCATCATCTTGTTGATTACCATTTCAAATTATTCCCCCATGAATTTGCAGGGCTTTTTAAATAAGAAACCTGAGGGTTTTGTTCTCACACACTGAGGGCAAGGAGACAATTTAAAATTTTAAACAGAAATAGAAAAGCAAGTATTTTTTTCCCCCTATTTCAAAAGCCCTTTAAGGATCACAAATCATCAAGAATTCTCACATTCATCTAGAATTTAGTATAAAGCATTAGTTTTTTATACCCACAACAAAACATGGACCTGCAGAAGTTTTCAAACAGTCCTCCAGCAGCCTCATGCGTGTCTTCTGGAGCTCCGGGCTGTCCCACTCGTCTTCATCCACTCCCCAATACAGATCTATGACCTGGGAACCAACGCAGGAGGTAGCATTAGTCCACCTGTGGGACATTATTATTTACCTATGAGCCTTATTCTCATTCACCATGTTAAGCTAACATGACTTTTAACTTTTCTCTTTGCAGCGTTTTTTCCCTTAGAGAGGGAACACGATTTCTAAGTTTCACCTTAACAGGTTTATTTTTCCATCCCATGGTGGGTTGGGGATGAACATTATAATTTCTTCTTATGTTCCTGATTATACTGTTGACATGGGCCCAGAGAAAATGAAATGTTAAATGTCAGACGCTTTGCAGTGCTGGTTTTCATTATATTGAAGTGGTAACGAGGCTTCAAAACAAAGTCTGAAAGCAGCTGGGATCTGGTCATACATTATTGGAGACAATGAAATAAGAATGTATGTTACTGAATATCTTCATGAGAGAAGGGAAAACAATGGGCATTAACATATACTGACCTGCCCTTAAACATCACATTTCTTTCTTCCTTCTTTTTTTATAAG
>PVJD01013675.1:0-32784 GCA_004026545.1 Mormoops blainvillei
CATTGGGAGCATTGAGAGGGGGATAACGTGGGGGAAAAACGGTAAGGGGCAAGCAAAAGAACACAAATGGAGGACTCATGGGCATGTACAGTAAGGAGGAGTGACTGTGGGAGTCAGGGGGAATGGAGTAAGGGTGAGCAATGGAAACAAAGGTGGGGCAAATGTAACTGAAGAGAAATTATTTTTTAAAATTATAGAAAAAGAAAAAAATTAAAAAACCCTCTTTTTCCCATCTATGAGGAAGGCAGATGTGCCTGGATGTAGAAAAATGACATCCACTTGGCAGTATCAAGAACTGCTTGATAAATTCATGCATATGCTTTAAAATGTGCTATTTTCTTGGGAATACCACTTAAAATAGGCAATTCATTGGTGTTAATCTCAGAGAGACTCGTTTTAAAGGTTTTGCTTTGTTTTGTTTTGTTTGTTTTTAAAAGATGGGTTGGTAGAAGGGAAGACTCATTCTTTTCCTTCACTGTGTACTGAATATGTAGTGTATGGTAAAGGGAAGGCTACTATGATAACTGTCTCCCAGCCCTACTTAGTAGTGCTATCATTGTTTATTTTAAGTCTACCTGGTTGCTGGTTTTGGTAGGATCTAACACAGCAACATTGGTAATCCATTTCCCAAGTGCCTATGTAGGTATAACTTGGAGAATATTGGAACAACAATGTGACCTTGTATTTCTCTTTTTCCCTCTTCATCTCCTAATTAGCCAGTGTCATGTCAAAGTAGTGTGGGTGGCTATGGATGAACAGATAAAAAGGCAAATTCCGAAATTGGATCTTTCTTTTCTTTTCTCCTTCCTTCCTTCCTTCCTTCCTTCCTTCCTTCCTTCCTTCCTTCCTTCCTTCCTTTCTTCCTTCCTTCCCCTTCTTCCCCTTCTTTCTTTCTCTTTCTTTCTTTCTTTCTTTCTTTCTTTCTTTCTTTCTTTCTTTCTTTCTTTCTTTCTTTCTTTCTTTCTTTCATTCTTTCTTTTTTTTCTTTCTGCAGGTAGGAGCTCCCCACAGCTGTGGACTTAAATGAAAATTCATAAACGTTTCAGTCTACTTTGATGTTTTTGCCTCATTAAATTATTTATTTATTTTGTGGCTATTTTTGGTGGAGGGAAAAAATACTCTACCTGCCGATTCATTTTTTATTATTATTTTAAATATTTTATTCATTGTGCCGTCACAGTTGTCCCAATTTTTCCTCTTTTGCCCCTCCACCTAGCACCCCCACTCCCTCAGGCAATCCTCCCAACTTTGTTCATGTCCATGGATCATGTGTATAAGTTCTTTGGGTACTCCATTTCTTATATTGTACTTTACATCCCCATGGCTATTCTGGGACTACTAATTTATATTTCTTAATCCCCTCACCTCTTAACCCATTCTCCCAAACCCCTCCCATCTGTCAACCATCAAAGCACTCTCCGTATCCATGATTCTGTCTCTGTTCTTGTTTGCTTAGTTTGTTTTTCAGATTCAAATGTTGATAGGTATGTGCTTATTGCTATTTTGTTATTCATAGTTTTGATCTTCTTTCCCTTAAATATGTCCCTTTAGCATTTCATATAATAATGGTTTTGTGATGATGAACTCTAATTTTTTTTTCTTGCCTGAGAAGCTCTTTATCTACCTATTGATTCTACAAGGTAGCTTTGCTGGGTAGAGTAATCTTGGCTATGTGTGCGTGCTTTTCATGACTTTGACTATTTCTTGCCAATCTCTTCTAGCCTGCAAAGTTTCTATTGAGAACTCAGCAGACAGCCTTATGGGAAGTCCCCTGTAGGTAACTAACTGCTTTTCTCTTGCTGTTTTTAAGATTCTCTCTTAACCTTTAACCTTAGGTATTTTAATAATGATGTGTCTTGGCTTGGGCCTGTTTATGTCCATCTTGATTGGGACTCTCTGCTCTTCCTGGATTTGTATGTCTATTTCCCTCACCAAATCAGGTGCATTTTCTTTCATTATTTTTTTTCAAATAGATTTCCAATTTCTCACTCTTTCTTTTCTCCTTCTGGCAATCCTATGATACAAATTGTTGGTATGCTTATTGTTGTTCCAGACACTCCTTACACTATCCTTGTTTTTTGGATTCTTTCTTCTTGTTGTTCTGATGTGTTGTTTTTTGTTTCCTTATGCTCCACATCACTGATTTGATTCTTGGCTTCCTCTATTCTACTGTTGATTCCCTGTAAATTCTTCCTTTCCATTAGTATATCCTTCATTTCTGCCTGGCTTTTTTTTATGCTGTTGAAGTACTCACTGAATTCTTTGAGCATCCTTATAACCAGTGTTTTGAATTCTGCATCTGATAGATTGCTCATCTCCATTTTGTTTACTTCTTTTTCTGGAACTTTGATCTGTCCTTGATTTGGGGCACATTTCTTTGTCTCTTCATTTTGGCAGCCTCCCTGTGTTTGTATCTGTGTATTAGGTAGAGTTGCTATGACTCTCTGTCTTGGTAGTGTGGCCCATGTGGTCCAGTGACATGGCCTCCCTTATCACCCATGCTAGGTACTCAAGGTGATCCCTCTATGTGGTCTGAGTAACACCCCCTCTTGCGATTGACCCTTGATTGCTGTTGGCAGGTCTATGGGAGGGTTTACCCAGGCCAGTCAGCTGTAAAAAAGACTGACTGTGTCCACTGACCACTAGCCTTCTGGGGAGGATCAGTTGTGCAGGGGTAGGGTTGTGGTGCTCCAGCGTGGTCTGCACCAGTCCACTGGGTGAACAGCCTCTGGTGTATCCAAGGTGGTAAAGGTCAGGGTCAGCCACCATCTTTGTTTTGCCTGGGGCTACCCAGTGTGAGTTACAAAGCAATCTGTTAATGACTGCTACTTATGTTGGGCTTGGAGGTTCCCCTGTGGAGCCTAACTGTGATCCAAAGTTGGCTGCTGCTAGTGCAAGGCCTGGAGCTGTTCAGCCAGTGGTAGAAGAGCTGTAGGTGGGCTTTAAGTTGGGTGGAGCAGAGACTCAAGTAAATGCCAGGGTGGGTCAGACAGTGTCAGCCAGGTTGATGGAGTCTCAGATATGGCTCCCACCTGCCAGTTCTGTCGCTCTGTTGGGGGAGGGCTCAGAAAATACACAATGACCTCTGCCTGCCTTTCTTTCTGGGAGGAAGCTGTTCCCCAGTTTTTACTCTCATGCTCGAAATTTCAGTTCCTCCCTGTATGCCACTTGTGTCTTTCAAGCTGCTATCCTGTTGGTGCTAGTACTCAGAGGGATTGAGTCTGACTAAGTTCGGCATAGACACTTTTAGAGAAACTGCCAGGGATTCCAGTATACTTTTTCATCAACTCAAATCCCACTGGTTTTTATAGCCAGAAGTTATGGGGGCCTATCTCCCTGGCACTGGAACCTGGCTCTGGGGGTAGGGGGCTGGTGTGGGGCTGGGATCTCTTGATCTTGGGCTATCTCTCCAAATTCATATCCACCAAATGTGGATGTGGAACTACTCCATTCCACATTCCCCTGTCTCCTATCCGTCTGGATTGTTGTGGTTTCTTTAGTTCCGTAGTTGTCAGAATTCCATTCAGCTCAATTTCTGACAGTTCTGAGTGATCATTGGTCTGTAATTTAGTTGTAATTTTGATGTGGGTGTGTAAGGAGGTGAGACATGCTTTTTTATGCCTCCAACTTCACTAGAAGGCTCTCCTGTTTTTGTTTTTTTGTTTTTGTCTTTATAATAGTGATTTGGTAGAAATGCTTTCAAATTTTTTTCTTGAATTATTGGGATCTATATTACTTATACAGAAATTTGGAAGAGATGTAAAATTGACCATGCTTGTGTATGAATCATGGAAATGTAGATTTTACATATTAATATTATTATACAGACATAGATATGAATAAATATCAAAATCAATTTATATACAATAGAGAAGTCTTTGCATATAATGTTCAATGAAGACTTCTGAAGAATGTCTGATTACTTTAATCATATACTATTTATTTATTTATTTTTAAATTATTTTATTTATTTTTAGAGAGAGAGGAAGGGAAGGAGAAAGCGAGGGAGAGAAACATCAGTATGTGGTTGCCTCTCATGTGCCCCCTACTGGGGGCCTGGTTCACAACCCAGGCATGTGCCCTGACTGGGAATCGAACCAGCGACCATTTGGTTCACAGGCCGGCACTCCATTCACTGAGCCACACTGGCCAAAGCTAATCATATACTATTTAAAGTGAACTTATTTCCAGTTATTTTTGCTGGGTCAAGGACATATCTATATTTAAATATTCATAGACTCGGGATCTTTAGCCTAAATAATAAAAGTACTGAGTATAGATTTTATTTCTGTAGTACTTTTTTTTGCACATAAACAGTATTTCACTTATCTCCTCTAGAGAAAATATGGTGGCCAGTAATTTCCAGTTGTGATTATTTTATGAACATAATTCTTGACTTTACACAGGAAGACATGCTTAAAAATCAAAATATACAATGCTTGTGTCCCATGTCTAACCCTCTTCTAATTATAGCCCACACAACAAAATTAAAGCTGATCACAGAAAGAGTAGTTGTGGAGTCAAAGAATTATAGAAGTTTCTGAAAAGTGTATAAGACATACACAAGGGATTCAAGATTACAATCAATACCAGTGGGGGCAGTATTCACAATAGTCTGGTAGAAATGGAGAAAGGAAGGCTAATATTGCTCCAGTGAAACACTTAGCTCAGGTACTAAGAGAGGAGAGGATTTAAGTACATCTAGAACTAGAGGAATCAGAGATTAAGAAAACAAATACAAACTTAAAGAATGTCTTCCGGACCAAAACAGAAAGATGAAAGTGTTCGTTGATGAAAAACATAATAATGTCAATCAGTATTCAGTTGTAAATTAATTTGAGAATTTTTTTCCTCTGTCCTTTGTCAATGATTTGCTTTTGTCTGGAAGTATTATCTGTATTAAGTGATACTGGGGCAGCAATCCAAAGACCAAGGTGATTTTTTTTCTTTTTCTTTTGACTTGTTCATGCAAATGTCAGACTTTAGAATTCTTAACATTATAGCTCTCAGTCCTTTCAGAGATGTGAGGAAGCCATAATCCTTATTTAAATGTTTGGGTTTTTCTGTCTGCCAATATCCAGTTCATTTTTTCACCAATGTGGACTCGGCCTGCAGTCAACTACACAGGTTCGTTGCTCTGTTTTGTTTTTTAATATCTGATAATAAAATGTTCACTTTTTTCTTGACAATTTAACATCCAAAATAGCTGGGTCTTCTCTGTGGAGATATTGTCCCCTAATATATTTTCTACCCCACCTTTCATACCTATTTCTGGGTTTGCCAGAGGCTAAGCTTAAGGAACAAAGTAACACTTGTAAAAATTCAGTGTTTTTAAGCATTCAGCCAACTTGTAAGGAGCATCTGACAGAAAAGGGGGATAACAGTATCAGGAAGAAAAAACAATATGCACAATAACTTCAGTTTGTTCTAAAAACAACGGTGAGGTAGCTAGGGTATTGTTTACTTGGAGAGATATGATAGGAAATGAAGTTGGAAATTTGAACCATTTTACAGTATGCAACAAACCATTTTGAACACTTTTATGTGCCCTGCACTGTACTAGGATTTTTAGATAAAAGGATAAATAGAATAGTTTTATGAATGAACAATTGGATGGTTATAGGTTTGTAAACATGAGCTTCATTATAATGTAAATACAGTCAAGAGGTAAACCCACCTTGTTCTGTGGGTAGAATAGGGAGCACCGATAGTAGCTGGGAGGCAGGAAAGCATAAGATGACCTGGAGAATAGTGTGAGAAGCCACAGGAGGCCAGCACTAAAGCCCTAAGATGCTCTAGTATTTAATGGACAAGGGGGCTTTCCATAGTCTATGAAGTTTATGGCAACATAAAGTTGAAACCTATTATTTTGTGTTTAGAATGATTTAGAAAATACTTCCCTTTAGAGATTCAGAAAATAATTGAACTGTATAGTCACCATATTAGCTGATTTCCCCTATGCAGTATGATGTTATTTGCATAATAACCTCTGTGTATCTTTGTGACTACATATGAATGAGCCAAATATATAAGGGAACATTTGCACTAACAGTCATTTATTTAAATATAGGACACCAAAAACAGAAGTAATAAAGGGAAATTTTTATATATTAGATTTCATCAAAATTGAAGCTTTTGCATTTCAAAAGACATCATTATGAAAAATAAAAAGCCATAAACTTGGAGAATATTTTCAAATCCTGTAACATTCAATACTGGACTTGCATTAAGAATATATTAGAGGCAGTTTCCCCCAGCTTTGGGTTTTCACCACTGCTGGGCTTCGGCTTCCAGTTGTGAGAGGACAAGGTGGCGTGGACAGTGGCCCAGCCCCCTGCAACCAACCACTATGGCTCACAGAGTGGCCCAGATGCAGGCTATCAAGTGAGTTTTGGTGGGTGATGGAGCTATAAGTAAACTTGCCTATTGATCAGTACAACTAATGAATTTCCTGGAGAATATATACCCACCATCTTTGACAACTATTTTGCCAATATTATGGTAGGTGGTAAACCATTAAATTTGGGCTTATGAGATAGTGTTGGATGAATAGATTATGACAGGTTATGTCCGCTATCTTTCCGTATCCACAGACTGATGTATTCTTAATTTGCTTTTCTCTTGTGAGTCTTGTGCCATTCAAAAACATTCCTACAAAATGGTATCATGAAGCCTAACACCATTGTCCCAATACTCCCACCATGTTGGTGGGGACTAAATTTCATCTTATGGAGGATAAAGACACAGTTGAAAAACTTAAGGAGAAGAAGCTTACACCTATCACCTACCTGCAGTACTTAAATACCTGGAGTGCTCAGCTCTCATGCCAGTGTTTGATGAAGCTATTTGAGCCATTCTGGATCCACCTACTGTCAAGAAGAGGAAAATAAAATGCTTGTCATTTTAAATGTCTGGGTCCTTCTCCCCTTCAACCTTGTCCCCTTGGAACCTTTGCACACTTTACTCAAAAACAATGACAAGTTGTTTACCATTGCCAAGTTTTTTGCCATGTTTTTGCCCAGTTTTTATTACAAATTTGCTTTTCCATAAATCCATTTGGAACCAATTAATAATTTTTAGTCTTTATTTATTTAAAGTGTAAGAGTTCAAACTTTCACATATCTAGTAAAACTTATCCCCAAGATGAAAAAAATAGAATATATAATAAATATTTATAGTTCAATTATAAGAAAACAAACAACCCGATTAAAAATGGGAGAAAGATATAGGTAGGAATTTCACCAAAAAGATAGAAATAGTCAATAAGCATATGAAAAAATGCACATTAGTGACGAGGAAAATAAAAATTAAAACCACATATACTACTTCAAAACCACTTGTGTGAATATAATAAAAATACATGACAATCATAAGTGTTAGTGAGGATTGTGGTGAAACAAACCCATACATTATTAATGGAGTGTAAAATGGCAAGGTGCTCTAGAAAAAGGTTCAGCTGTTTCTTAAAAAGATAAACATATTTACAAGACCCAGCAAATCCACCCCCATGAGCTACCCAAATCCATGTCTTGTACCTGAATGGGTATTGCCGTATTATTCACAATAGCTCAAAAGTGGAATAAATATCTATCAACTTGTGAATAAATAAATGAGGTATATCCATAGTTAAATATAAAGGAACAAAGTAATGACACTGCTACATGAGTGAAACTCAAAAACAGTATTAAGTGTGAGAAATCAAATGTAAAAGATTTTATTGTATGATTTCATTCACATGAAATGTCAAGGAAAAAGAAATTTAGAAACAGAAAATGGAATACAGATTTCTTGGGACTGGGTATAGGAACAAGGAGTGACTGCAAATTAACATGAATAATTGCTGGGGGAAATTACAATGTTCAAAATCAGATTATGTGATGGTTTGCATAATCCTGTAAACTTGCTGAAGTCATTATATTATACACACAAATGGTTATGGCAAGTAAGTTATTCTTTAATAAACCATTTTTTTTATTTTTTTAAAGATTTTATTTATTTTACTTTTAGAGAGAGGAGAAGGGAGAGAGAAATAGAAGGAGAGAAACATCAACATGCAAGACACATTGACCAGTTGCCTCTTGCCCATCCCTAACTTGGGACCTGACCTCTGACCCACTCACATGCCTTGATCGGGAATTGAACCCGTGACCTTTCAATTCACAGTTGAGCACTGAATTCACTGAGTCACACCAACCAGGGCTTGAATCTGAATTTTTTTAAAGTCAGTGTTAAAACATGCCAGGACTCCTCATGTGAAAATACCATAAAATGAGAATTAAATAGTTGATTATATTGGAATGGTTACAAAAATAAACATTGAAGTATGATGTCACACTTCATCATAGAAAAATTAACTGACCATTGAAGAGTTTACATTTAAAATTGAAATGAATTCCAGATATTCTGGAATTAGAATTAGCAATCTTTATCTTGAGCATCCTGAATTATATTCCTATTTTTGTGTATTATAAATATAAGGTTGACCAAAAATTCTGTTACATCTTTTTTTCCATATGATGGCTCTAGTAGTGCTTAGACTTACCCATGGTCTTCTGTCTGTCTACCCACTATCTCATAAGCCCAAATTTAATGGTTTACCATCTACCATAATATTGGCAAAATAGTTATCAAAGATAGTGTGTATTTAACTTTATCTGAAAAAATTTTGTTAAATTGTATTGTGACTGCTTCATATTAGTGTGCATTTATAAAAAAAATCAAAATTGGTGAATTTTTCTGCATCCATTTTAATATTGAAGATAGAAGGAAATAAGCAACATTTTCAGCATATTATGTTTTGTTATTTCAAGAAAGGTAAAAATGCAACTGACATAAAAAAAAAAAGATTTTTGCAGTGTATGGAGGAGGTTATGTGACTGATCAAATGTGTCAAAAGCGGCCGGCAGTTTCTTGGTACTATTGATATTTTGGCTAAATAATTCTTTGCTGTGACTTGTCTTATGCATTGGAAGATGTTTAGCAGCACCTCTGGCCTCTACCTAGTATAAGCCAATGTGGGAGATAGCTGACATACTCAAAATATCCAAATCAGTAAAATTATTATTTAAAATGAGAAGTGTGTCTTTTATTTTACAGAAAAAATGTAAAGACCTTTTTGGTCAACCCAATAAATATATTATTCCAATTTTCTTTTATGTTTTTAACCCTAACACTATTAAAGGAAAAAAGTTTACATCAGTAAATGTTAGAAAACACACATTGATTCCATCATAAGAAAATTTTGATCACATTTTCATAACCTATATGAAAGATTTTATATATAAGTAACCTGCAATTTGCTTTCAGATACATGGAATTCCTTAAAATTCTCTAGACTACCTTAGAAAACAGCTCCAAATATCTCAAGTTTGATCTATGTTGTAAAAGCAAATACATGTTGTTTATAGTGATGCAGGATATGTCTTGAAAAGTTTCTTTGTGCAACTGGAAGAGTGCAAAGGAAATTTGTGTTGAAATACAAGAATCGTGAAGCTTTAAAATACTTAAGATCTTACCTATTTGTGGAAACTAATGGACAAAGCAAACAAACAAGTAAAATGACATGAAAATAAAGAACAAACTGACAGTGGCCAGAGGAGACAGAGGAGGGCAGAAATGGGGAAAGAAAAGCAAGTGTCTAGTCAGGGAACATGTATAAACGACCCATGCACATGGACAACAGGGTGGTGATTGACTGTAGGAATGGGGGATGGGTGGGGCAGGTGAGATCAACAGGTGAAAACTGGGACTACTGTAATTGAACAAAAATAAAAAATAATAAAATAATTATCTCTATGTCTACTATGGGACAGAGTAGTTGCCTTTTTTTAATCTCACCTGATGACATGTTCATTGATGAGAGAGAAAGAGAGAAACATTGATGTGAAAGAAACATTGATTGGCTGCTTCCCATATACACCCTGATTGGGGATCAGTCCTGCAACCCACGTATGGGCCCTGACTGGAAATCAAACCCACCACCCTCTGGTGCATGGGAGGATGCTCCAGCCAACTGAGCCACCTGACGAAGACAGCAGTTCACTTTTTTGAAAAACATATTTTTTTATTTTTAATTACATTCAATGTACACTATTTTAGTTTCAGGTGTACAACTGTGCTATTAGACATTTATATAACTTACAAAGTGATCACCCCAATATAAATCTATTGCTCACCTGGCACCATACATAGTTATTACAATATTATTAACCATATTCCCTATGCTGTACTTCACACCCCATGACTGTTCTGTGTGTGTCTTTCAATCTGAAGCGTGTGTCTTATAGACAGCATATGTAAGGGTCATGTTTGCTTATTCATTCAGTCACCCTATGTCTTTTGATTGGAGAATTCAATCCATTTGCATTTCACGTTATTGTTGATAGATAATGTATTTATTGCCATTTATTATTAATAGTTTTAATCTGTTTTTTCTTCCTAACAAAGACCTTTTAACATTTCTTATAATATTGATTTGGTGGTGATGAACTCCATCAGCTTTTATTTGTCTGGGATGCTCTTCATCTCTCTTTCAATTCTAAATGATAGATTTGCTGGGTTGAATAATCTTGGTTATAGGCCCTTGTTTTTCATCACTTTGAATATTTCTTACCAATCACTTCTGGCCTGCAAAGTTTCTGTTGAGAAACCAGTTGACACTTTTATGGGAGATCCCTTGTAGATAAATTGCTTTTCTCTTTCACATTTAAGATTCTCTCTTTGGCTTTAACCTTTGGTAACTTAATTAAATTGTGTCTTGGTGTGGGCTTCTTTGGGTTCATCTTGTTGGGACTCATCACTTCCTGGACTTATATGTCCATTCTCTTCACCAGGTTAGGGAGGTTTTCGTCATTATTTTTTCAAATAGGTTTTCTATTTCTTGCTCTCTCTCATCTCCTTCCAGGATCCCCATAAGACAACTGTTGAAGTTGTCTCAGAATCTCCTTAAACTATCCTCATTTTTTAATTATTTTTCCT
Organism: Mormoops blainvillei; assembly: GCA_004026545.1. Taxonomy (NCBI): domain Eukaryota; kingdom Metazoa; phylum Chordata; class Mammalia; order Chiroptera; family Mormoopidae; genus Mormoops; species Mormoops blainvillei. The sequence goes on from PVJD01013675.1 coordinate 10,978, forward strand.
TTGTGCTGTTCTGATTGGTTGTTTTCTGCTTCCTTATCTTCCAAATCACTGATTTGATTGTCTGCTTCATACACTCTACTGTAATGTATTCTTCATTTCGGTTATTGAATTCTTCATTTCTGACTGATTCTTCATGTTTTCTGTCTCCATTTTAATATTTACTATCTCTTTGTTGAAGTTCTCACTTTGTTCCTCTACTCTCCCCCTAAGATGAATTAACATACTTATAACCAGTGATTTGAACTCTGTATCTAGTAACTTACTTGCCTCCATTTTGTATAGTTTCTTTTTTTTCTGGAGTTTTGTTCTGTTCTTTTATTTGGGATGTTTCTTTGTTTCCTAATTCGGCAGTCTCCCTGTGTTTGTTTCTTTCTTGGGAAAGTAGCTTTATGTAGTAGTTGTCCTGTAGGGACCAGTTTTATAACCTCATGACTCACAGGAACTAGGCACTCCAGGTGTGCCCCCCATATGGCCTGTGTCCACCCTCCTGTTGTAGTTTAACCTTGACTGCTATTGGAACATCAATGGGAGGGATTTACTCCCATGCTGACAGGCTGTGAGGATTGGTCTTGACCACCAGGGAGGATCTACTCATAGAGGTCAACCCCACAGAGCAGAACTGGGTTCAGCAGGCCTCTGGTACACATTGAGCCCTCCCCTTGAATGTGTTGCTCATGGAGGTAAGGTTTCTACTGGATAAGGAGGAGTCCAGAGTGGGTCTTCTTCAGGCAAGCCTGTTGTACATGGGTTCTTGAGTTTGTTCAGGAAATATTTCACAACACAAATCCAGGTGATTTTGAGAGTACGTTTGTTAAACCTGGAGACACTGAAACAAATAAAGAACAGGGTAAGAGAAGCAACATGAGAGAGCTAAAGCAGTGCTCTGCTTTGGCTTCCTAGAAAAGCTATAGGAATGAAGTGAGCCAAGGTAGGGTTGCTATCAGCTCACATTGACAAAAGTGAGCCAAGACCAAGCTGCTTTTAGCTCACTGGGAAATCAGAGAAAAAGGGACCTTGGAGACAGCTTCAGGGAGTTAGCTCAGAATGAGCTGCCACTGACTGTCACTCTCCTGGTTGCAAGCCTCATGGACACCCTTAGAGCTCAGGAGGAAGTAAAAGTTCATGCCTGAGAATGGGCATGGGTATGTTCTAGAGAAAGCCCACACACAGTCTGTCTGGAAGGTTTTTATCTCTCTTCTGGAGGTGAGAACTTTAGAGGAAGATTTCAGTAGAACATCCAACAACTTTCCAGGTGTGTTTTTAATATGAAGATGCATTAAAATGAGCATATAATGCAATTTGGCACTATTCTTAGGTTTGCTTTCCTCTTTTACTTTTATCTTGTGTTTGTCAGGCTCCAATCAGCTTTTTGTTATTTCTTCACCACACTTCATATGTCCTTGGGTTTAGCTGGCATAAATGACATTAATTGGGTCTTTGTTCTTTATTTTACTGACCAGGGTTATTTAAACTATACATTCCCTGATTAAGGAGGAGAGGTATAAAGTGTTCTCTCAAGTATTCTTGGTTAGGGTAAATAAAGTCTTGTGATTCACTAGCTAGTTGTAAGTTGTTCGAGGTGTTTGGCTTTGTTTAATTTTCTTTTCTCAGTTTCCATATTCTACTTGGCCAGGATTTTTCCTAGCTTCGTACTATCCTGTCACAGTTGATGGAGCTTCAGCAATGTCTGAAGCTGTCCACTGGGTGTGCTGGCTCTGGGGCTTCCTGGGAAGTGCAAACCAAGGTCAGCTGTTGCCTGTGCCCTTCCCTGGACAACCTGGCATGAGCTACAAAGCAATCTGCAGATTGTTCTCACTTGTGATGGTTTGGAGGTGCCTGCAAAAGGTCAAGCTGCAAACCAAGGCCAGCGGCTGCTAGTGCCAGGTCTGGGGACCCCTAGCAAGAGGTACAGGACATGCTGAGGTCTAATATTGATGTTCTGCAAGATTTTTGGAAAGTTGATAGCATGAGCCAAGGTAGGCAGTTTGTATGGAAGAGCCATTGGAAACAGCTTGGGTTGGTCCCCAAGTTAGGGGGTGTGGGTTATTAGGGAATCACCAAGGTGAGAAGAACAGTGTTAGTCAGGTTGATGGTGACTCAGACATGGCACCTGCCTGCCTGGTCTGTGGGGGGAGTGCTCAGCAAAGCAACAATGGTCTATGCCAGCACTTCTGCCTTGGAGAAATCTGATGACATTCAATTCAGGTTCTCCTTATATGTCCAAGGTGCTTTTGAACTGCTGCCCCAGTGCTAGAGGTCAGTATGAGTCCCAGTGAGTCCCAGTAAGTCCATGTGCTAGCCCTTTAAGAAAAGCAACTGGAACTGCAGGAACTCCCTCCCCCATTTTACATCAACCACAATCTGTGCTGGTTTTAACAGCCAGAAGCTATGGGTACTTCTCTTTCTGGCACTGGATCCCCGGGTTGTGGTCCTGGTATGGTGTGTGATCCCTGGCTCCTCAGGGAGGACCTCCTCAGGCAAGATATCTCTCCCTGTTTTCACCATCACACATGGGTGCGGGACAAACCTGTTCAGAATCTCCATCCTTCCTACCAGTCAGGGTGTGGCTTCTTCTTTATATCCTTAGTTGTAGGACTTCTGTTAAGGTACATTTCAGGTGGTTCTGAATGATGTTTTTTTTCTGAAATTTAGTTATAGTTTTGATGTGATTGTGGAAGGTTCTGGGTTCTGCATTTACCTATGTCACCATCTTGATTGGGAACCATTTTTTAAATAACAAGAACTTTTGAAGTATAATATATGTGGACACAGACAACAGTGTGGTAATTGCTGGGGGAGAAGAGATGGGAGTAGGTGGATGAGGGTACGGAGTTATAAACAGTTATGGAAAGAGATTTGACTTGGGACAGTGAACACACAATACAGTGTACAGATGTTCTGTTGTAGAATTATGTACCTGAAACCTGTATAATTTTGTTAACCAGTGTTATCCAAATAAATTTAATTTAAAAAATGAAATGTAACATATTGAATACATGCAGAAAAATATACAGTACCCATAATGTAAGTGTATCAGTTCAATTTTTGACAAACTTAATGACTGATTATTTTATTTTATTTTATTTTTCTTTTAGTTTTATTTTGTATTGGTTTCAGGTGTACTGCTTAGTGGTTAGACAGTCATGTATTGCTCTTTACATAGTGCTCCCCTCAATACTTCCAACACCCTAACTGGAACCATACATATTTATAGCAATATTATTTATTATTTATTATTATTATTATTATTATTATTATTTCAAAGATTTTATTTTTTTACTTTTAAAGAGAGGAAGGGAGGGAGAGAGAGATGGTAAAAAACATCAATGTGTGATTGCCACTTGCATGTCCCCTACTGGGGATCTGGCAAGTAACCGAGGCATGTGCCCTGACTGGGAATTGAACTGGTGACCTTTTGGGTCACAGGCCAGTATTCAATCCACTGAACCACACCAGCCAGGGCTTATGGCCATATTATTGACTATATTCCCTATGTTTTACTTTCATCCCTGTGAGTATTTTGTAACTACCAATTTGTACTTCCTAATCCGTTCATTTCTGTCACCCAGTACCACAACCTCCCTCCCTTCTAGCAAGCTCCAGTTTGCTCTCTGTGTCTATGAGTCTGTTTCAGGGGTCAGATTTCATTATTTTTATGTCTGTGCAGTATTCCATTGTATATATGTACCACAACATTTTTATCAACTCGTCTATTGATGGGCACTTGGGTTGCTTCCATGGCTTAGCTATTACAACTGACACTGCAATGAACACAGGGATGCATATGTGTGTGTGTATGTGTGCGTATATATATATATATATATATATATATATATATATATATATATATTAGTGTTCTGATTTTCTTTGGATAAATTCCAGAAGTGAAATTGCTGTATCATCAGATATATCCTTTTTTAAATTTTTTGAGATACTCCATACTGCTTCCCATAGTGGTTATACCAACCTGCATTCCCATCAACGGTGCATGAAAGTCTGCTTTTCTCCAAATCCTTACCAACACTTGTCATTTGTGGATTTATTGATGATGGTCATTCTGACAGGTGTGAACTGATAACTTATTGTGGTTTTAATTTGCATTTCCCTCATGCAGCGATTTTCAACCAGTGTGCTGCAAGAATTTTTGAAGCATGCAATACCTGACTTCAGTCATGGGCACTCATTTCTTTTCTCTAAGATTGTTATATTTAAAAAAATAACAGCAGCCAACACAACAATAGCCATCCAGGGTGAATGAATCAAAATTATAACACTTTTGTCATATCAGCAAGAAATATAATTTTTGGAGTGCCACAGAATTTTAGTAATTAGTTTATATATGCCATGCTATGAAAAAGGTTGGCAATCGCTGCTCTAATGATTAGTGATATTGAGCAGTTTTCTCATATGTTTGTGGGCCATCTGTATGTTCTCTTTGGTGAAGTGTCTATTTAGGTCCCTTGCCCATTTTTTAATTGGACTTTTTTTTGTTTGTTTTAAGTAATGAGTTCTTTATAAATTTTGGATATTGACCCCTGAGCAACTGATTTTTTTAATTACAGTTTTCAGGTGAAACATAAATTTAGAACTATTCACTAAGTGCTAAAATAGCCTAATATAAGTATTGCAAAACAATTATAATATTTTTTTACTCTGAGGTCTATTAATGCCCTTAACCACCTTACTGTAAATCAAGTTCAGTGCTCTTCTGTAATGGAGGTTCTGAGTCTGCCCATAGTGGAGGTATATTTTTCCTTACCTCATTTTATCATTTGTATAGTTGTCTTACTAGATTTTCAGCACAAGAGTGCACTAGCAGCCATAAAATCCTCTTAGATGACTTTCTGAACACTTACAGATGTTTAAAGAATATATATTGGAAACTATTTTCCTCAAGCACTTAGAAGTTCAGAAACCCATCACCTATGGCAACAGAAAACAAAAAATGATCCCCTTAATTCTAATGTCTTATTCTAAGAAGGTGAGCAGGATGTAGAGAGAGCTGATTTTTTTTTTCACTTTAAGGAAAAAAGAGAGAATTTCCTTGAATTAGGTTTTTATCCTGGTCTGTTTGAATTAGATGCCTCCTGAATTAATTTATATTCCAATAGACTTTCTGAAGAACATATGTCTATAGTGGACAGTTTGATTATACATATATAATCAAACAACGGGGCCACAAATTAGCCAAACTATGGATTCTAATTTCTAGTCACTATGTGGAACTAGAAGATAAGAGTTAAGATAAGGGATAATTGTAAAGATCCTAACTCAAACAGATTTTTAAAAGATTTTATTTATTTATTTTTGGAGAAAGGGAGGGAGAGAAACATCAGTGTGTGTTTACCTCTTGCGTGGCTCCAACTGGGGACCTGGCCCACAACCCAGGCATGTGCCCTGACTGGGAATCGAACCTTCAACCCTTTTTTTCACAGGTCAGCACTCAATCCGCTGAGCCACATCAGCCAGGGCCTACTTCAAACATATTTTAATTCAGAAAAGATAGTATGGAAAGTGTTAAGTTAGATTAAGATTTCATAATTCAGTTTTTTTTTCAGACAGATTTGGTTGGTTTTATTTTTTCAATAAAATTTTAAATTTTAGAAGAGTTGATTTACAGAAAAGTCTAAAAAATAGTAAAGAATTCCAAAATCCCCAACACTTTGTTTCCCCCTATAAGATATTAACATCTTATAGTGCTATGGTACATTTGTCACAAGTGAGGAACTGGCACATGTACATTACTATAAACTAAACTCCACAGTTTATTCAGGTTTCACTTGCATTTCCCTAATGTCTTTTTTCTCTTACTTTTATTCATCCTGTCTTTTAGTTTCCTCTGGGCTTTAACAGTTTCTCAGACTTCCCTTGATGATAATTTTTAGGAGTACTGGTTAGGTATTTTGTGAAACATCCATTGATATGGATGGTTTTAATGATTTTCTCATGGTTAGACTGGTGTCATGGGATCTCAGGAGGAAAACAACCTAGAAGGTCATTTTCACTACACATAAGAGCACGGGTACATGAAATCACCATGATTTGATACTGATGATCACCTAACCACTTGGTTGAGGTAGTGGTTGCCAGGTTATACCAATATAAAGGTACTTTTTCCCTCATTGCATACTCCACTCTTTCATGGTTTAGTAATTTTAAAAGTATGTTCTTTATGAAAGTGATTTTCAATTGACAGTTTAATTTCATCTTGTTTTTTGGTCTAAGAATAATATTTTCTGATGTATCCAAAAATATCTAGCCATTTACTTAATCTGCTTGGTATACGTGGTGCAATAATGACTTTCTCATTTAAATAAATTGATACAATTATGACTACTAATTGTAAACATGAATATTTTATAACATTTGGTTATTTCTCTTCATTAATATAGCAATGTATGGTTATAAACTTATTCATTCTTTAAAGCTACTATGCCTGGACTTTGCATTTTAACTATTATTCTTTAGGTCTAAGATAGACTGACTCTTTTCACCTAGAGAAGGTATTGAATGGCATTGCTTCTGCTGCATGACAGAGGACTGGAAGGTGATCCCTGGCAGAATATCAGATCTCTTGTCCATGTACAGCCTCCTTCCAGGTGACTGACTAGAAGTATCTCAATTGAATCTATCTTTCTGGAATAGTCATGATGTCCCGAGCACCTAGATGTGTTTCTCTGAGTTAATTTTAGGGCAGTGAGTAAACTTATCATTATAAATAGCAATGCTCACTTTACTGCTGGTGGGCGCACCCTTGTGCTTACTCCAAGACATATTTATAGAGAACTTGAAACATGTTACTGTCAGAAATACAGGGCTCCAAGGGTTACTAAATTCATTCTTAATCCACCAAATAAATCTTCAAATGATTGAATATAGTGTGTAGGATTTAAATGTTTTTGCTGCTTTTCTGGGATTTTTGCTAATGCACGAATCACTCAAAATTTTGAAATTGCAAGATTTCATTAGACTGACAGTTTATATTTTCTGCGCCTGGGGTTGCCTGGTGAAGCTTTTATTTTAATCATTAGACTTTTTTTCTTTTTGCTTTTTCCTTTGTTTTGCAAAGCAAAAGTTCAATTACTACAGCATAGCCTGTTAAAGTGAAGTACATGAGTCTACAAAATTAACAAAAGTTGTCAAAAAACAGACACAGGATGAAGCAAAGACCCACTAGTGATGGCTCTTGAAATTAGTTTTTTTCAAATGAGGGTCGATTTGCAACACTGTTATTTTTAGTGGTATCAGCAATAGCTTTGACTTGAATGTATTTCTCCTCTTAAGCTCTGCTCTGATGCAAGTAATCAATATTGCAGTTTTGGTGAAAACATCCTTTTTGACAAAACCTCCAAGATTAATTATCTAGATTAATACCAATTGAAATATATATTTTAATTTATTTTTAGAGTGAGGGGACGGAGGGAGAAAGAGAGGAAGAGAAACATCAATCAGTGGTTGCCACTACTGGGGACCTGGCCCACAACCCAGGCATGTGCCCTGGCTGGGAATAGAACCAGTCACCCTTTGATTCACAGGCCAGCACTCAGTCTACTGAACCACACCAGCCAGGGCATTTTTAAAGCAATTCATCAATATTGTATTTAAACAGAAGCCATTATGCATTTAAACCACTAATAATACAAACATTTTCCCCTCCTTTCCTTGTGGATTATCTGTTTTTCTCTCAACGGAGCAGTAGATTTCATAGTAGGGTATAATATCATGTAGTTTCCCGGGGGTTAAAATAAGATAACAGTTCTTCCAAGTTGTTGTTACTCCCCTCTCCACTGTTCTCCTCACAGTTCTTTGTTGTTCCTAATTTACAAATAAACCCTCTGTTTTTCTCACAATACTAAGTTGTGGAGTTTTATGTTTTCTTGGTCTTATAAAGTTGAGAACACACATCCTGGAAGAAAACGAAGACACAGAAATGTAAAACGTTGGTGCAATCAGGTTCTTACACTTCTCAACCACCAGCCACACTAGGATAAGTATAATTGTCTTGGTAATTCAGGCAGAAGCATATCTTTGGCCTGAATTACTTTGGTTGTGTGGTTCCAGTTTAGCAGAGGATGAAAAGTGTCATTGTATGTTAGTGTATACTTCTAAAATTCATAACAACGAGAAGCAGTGACTAGCCATTACTGAAGCTTAAAATTGTGTAATGCATTCATTTGCCCCCATCTTTAAGAATAAATAATTATCCATTTTTCCAAAATGCAAAGCTAACTCAGGAGCACAGAAGTGAGAGTGATATTTGAAACCATTATAGAGAACTTGAAACATGTTACCCTCAGAAATACAGGCCCCCCGGAGTTGTTAAATTCATTCTTAATCCAAATAAATCTTCAAATGATTGAATATAGTGTGTAGGATTTAAATGTTTTCTCTGCTTTTCTGGGATTTTCAGGGTAATTCAGGCAGGGTAATACACACACTCACGAGTGTGTTATTTGAAACCATTGGTTCTATATTCTTGCTGAAAATATGAAAAAAATGAAAGATAAAAAGTGGACAAACTGGGTTAGATATAAGGTTTATAAGAGCTATCAATTGGTAGCTTTAAATTTAGTTGAACTCTCATATGGATGGAGACATGTAAAACTGTTGAAGGCTTGAAGAGGATCCAAAGTAGTCCCATAGGGTTTGCCTTGGAATTCAGATATCATTTTCAAAGCTCTTTCTATAAACCTTTTCTCAGTTTGCCTTTAGACTAAGTTAAATGCAGTGACATGGGTACCAAGTGGGGCCATATGAAAACTAGAGTTTTAATTCAGGTCAAGAAAAGGTAAATTACTTGCTGATTTAGGATAATAAAATAACAAAAATATAATGGATACCTGAGTTTCTATTTGCAAGATATACTACAGATGAATTATGAATTCCAGATAAAAGTTTTTACAAGTAAATTTTTAAAAAGCATCAGTAAAATTTTGTTTTAATTGCTAGAACATAACCTGTTCCCAAAACCAGCCTTACATCTTATACCCCTAGGTAATTTCAGTTTAAAATCAGAGTGCGGATATTGTACAAAGAGTTTGGGAGTCTTCCCTCTTCTTAAATTTTTTAAGCACCCATCAGTAAATGAGTGGATCAAACATTTGTACATTTACACAGTGACATACTATGCAGCAGAAAGAAATAAGGAACTTGTACCCTTCATGACAGCTTGGATGGAAATGGAGGGCATTATGCTAAGTGAAGTAAGCCAGGTGGTGAAAGACAAATAACATATGATCTCACCTATAAGTGGAACCTAATCAACAAAGTAAACAAGAAAGCGGAATAGAACCAGAGACATGGAAATAAAGAACAAACTGACAGTGGCCAGAGGGGCATGGGGAGGGACATAACGGAAAAGAATGGAAATGATCATCAAGGAACATGTATAAAGAATACGTTGACAAAGACAATGGGGGAGAGGATTGAATGTTGGGGATGGGGGTGGGTAGGGCAGAGGCGAGTAATGTGGGGAACATTGGGACAACTGTAATTTAACAATAATAAAAAAGAGAAAAAATAAAATCAGAGTGCACACATACAAGTGAGGTGCTTTAAACTCTCATTCTTCAAGATTCAAACTTGGGAAGTTCATCAGACACATTGTCTTACATGTCAGCCTTAAAGTAAGACTGTCCAGGTCCATTTTGATGAAGAGTCTGCAAAAGTTTCATAATACAAAATGCTTCTAGAAAATCCCATGGAAGCCAGCAGCAGGCATGAAGGGATTGTGCATGTAGGTCAAGCCGCACCAAATAGGAAAGGGGAAGAGTTGTGTATAATGAACTATTGGAATTAGGAAGACTAACTTGGTCTTGTTTTACAATTTTACCTGGCATTTATCCCTGATTTCTCTTTAAATATTAATTTGTAGTTCTGGGATTGAAAGTTTGAATGAAATTAAAGGGCTAAAAGAGGAAAATTTTGAAAGGTTTTTCTAATTAAAAATATTTCCATGTGACTTTAACAAGACTCATCCATTTTTTTATTGTTGTACAGGTACTGTTGTCTCCTTTTTTCCCTCACCACTCCCCACACCCTGCCAATCCCCATCTCCCACCCTCATCCTATGCTACTTTGGCCTTGCGCTTTGTCCACATGTCCCTCATACATGTTCCTTGAAGACCCCTTCACTTGTTCCCGGGTTATCCCGATTGCCCCTCTCCTCTGGTTGCTGTCAGTATGTTCTTTATTTCAATGTTTGTGATTCTATTTTGCTTGCTCCTTTGTTTTGTTGATTAGTCTCCACTTATAAGTGAAATCATATGGTATTTGTCTTACCACCTGGATTATTTCACTTAGCATAATGCTCTCCAGATCCATCTATGCTGTTGTGAAGGGTAGGAGCTCTTCTTTCTACTATATAGTATTCCATTGTGTAAATGTACCATAGTTGTTTGATCCACTCATGTACTGATGGGCACTTAGGCTGTTTCCAGCACTTGGCTATTGTAAATTGTGCTGCTATGAACATTGGGGTACATAGGTTCTTTTCAATTGGTGTTTCATGACTCTTAGGGCATACTCCCACCACTGGATTTACTAGGTCAAAAGGTAGTCCCATTTTTAGTTTTCTGAGGAACTTCCATGCTGATATCCACAGTGGATACACTGGTCTGCACTACCACCAACAGTGTACTAGGGTTCACTTTTCTACACAGCCTTGCCGACACTTGTTGTTTGTTGATTTCTTTATGATGGCCATTCTGACTGTTGTGAAGTGGTATCTCACTGTGGTTTTAATTTGCATCTCTCTGATGGCTAGTGTTGCTGAGCACCCTTTCATGTGTTTCTGAGCACTCTGTATGTCCTCCTAGGAGAAGTGTCTGTTCAGGTCCTTTCCCTATTTTTCAGTTGGGTTCTTTGTCTTCCTGGTATGGTCACATGAGCTCTTTACATATTTTGGAGATCATACCCTTTTCTGAGGTATCATTCGTAAATACATTTTCCCATACACTTGGCTAGTTCCCTTTTCATTTTGATGTTTTATTTAGCTGTGCAGTAGCTTTCTATTTTGATGAATTCCCATTTACTTATTCTTTTCTTTATGTCCGTTGCTCTAGGCACCATATTGGTGAAAATATTGCTGCATGGAATATCTGAGATTTTCATGCATATGTTCTCCTCTAGGACATTTATGGTGTCGTGACTTATATTTAAGTGTTTTATGCATCATGAGTTAATTTTTGGGTATGATGTAATTTGGTGGTTGATTTTCATTTTCTTTTTTTTGCATGTAGCTGTCCAGATCTCCCAACACCATCATTAAAGAGGCTATTTTTACTCCATTTTATGTTTCTGCCCACTTTGTCAAATATTCATTGACCATAGAGACATGTGTTTATTTCTGGGCTCTCTATTCTGTTCCATTGGTCTTCTGTCTGTTCTTATGCCAGTTCCAGACTGTTCTGATTACCATGGCTTTGAAGTAAAGATTGATATAAGTTTGTGACCCTTCCTTCTTTATTAATCTATCTCAAAATTTCTGTGGCTATTTGGGGTCATTTATGGTTCCATATAAATTTTTGAAATGTTTGTTCTATATCCATGAAATATGTCAATGGTATTTTAATAGGGATTGCATTGAATCTATAAATTTCTTTTGGTAACATGGATATTTTGATGATGTTAATCTTCCAATCCATGAAAATGGTGAATGGATGAATCCTACTTGATCATGGTGTGTGATCTTTTCAGTGTATTGCTGGATGCAGTTTGCCAATATTTCATTGAGGATTTTAGCATCTATGTTCATCGGTGATATTGGTCTGCAGTTTTCTTTGTTGTGTCTTTTTCTGGTTTTGGGGTTAGGATGATGCTGGCTTCATAAAAAGAGTTTGGGATCCTCCCTCTTTTCGGACCTTTTGGAATAAGCTGAGAATGACAGGGGTTAGCTATTCCTTAAATGTTTTGTAAAATTCTCCTGCAAAACTGTCTAGTGCAGGGTTTTTGTGTGCCTGGAGTTTTTTTGTTTTTGTTTTTTTACATTACAGCTTCAATTTCACCAGCTGTTATTGGTCTGTTCACTCTGCTTCTTTTCATTCAGTTTTTTAAGGTTATATTTTTCTAGAAATTTGTCTATTTCACCCAGGTTTTCACATATCTTGTCATATAGTTGGTCATAGTAATTTCTTATGATCCTCTGTATTTCTATGGAATCAGTTGTGATATCACTTCTTTCATTTCTGACTCTATTTATTTGAGTCTTCTCTCTTTTTCTTCCTGATCACTCCGCTTAAAGGCTTGTTTATTTTGTTTATCTTTTCAAATAACCAGATCCTGTGTTTATTGATCCTTTGAATTGTTCCTTTGGTCTCTATATCATTTAATTTTGCTCTGATCTCTGTTATTTCCTTCCTCTACTCATTCTGGGCTTTGTTTGTTGATGTCCCTCCATTCTTGCAAATGTAGAGTTAAGTTGTTTAGATAAAATGTCTCTATCTTTTTCAGGTAGGCCAGTATCGCTATGAACTTCCCTCTCAGGACTGCCTTCAGTGTGTGCCATAAGTTTAGGATGGTTGCGAGTTCATTTTCATATGTTTATAGGAACTTTTTATTTTTTCATTGATATCATTATTAACCCATTCATTGTTTAATAGCATGCTATTCAATCTCTATGAATTTGAGGGTTTTTTAGTTTTTGTTTTTTGTTTTTTTTTTCCTTGAAGTAGGTTTCTAGTTTCAGGTCCTTGTCAGGGAAAACATTTGCTATGATTTCCATTTTCTTGAATTTTTGAGGCTTGTTTTGTATCCCATCATGTGGTCTATCTTTAAAAATGTTTCATGTGCATTTTCAAAGCATGTGTATTTTGCTTCTTTGGGATGAAAGGTGCTATAAATATATATCAGTTAAGTCCATTTCATCTAGGACATTATTCAGTACCACAATATCTCTGTTGACATTTTGTTTGGAAGACCTATCCATTGACAGCGGGGTGTTAAAATCTCCCTGAGTAAATGAGTTACTGCCTATATCTTTCTTAAAGTCTTCCAAGATTTTCCTTACATATTTGGGTGCTCCTATGTTGGGTGCATTTATGTTTATAATGTTTGTGTATTCTTGATGGATTCTTCCTTTGAGTATTATGGAGTGTCCTTCTGAGTTTCCTTTTAAGGCTTTTGTTTTGAAGTCTATTTTACCTGATGTAAATATTACTACCACAGGTTTTTGTTTTTTTTAACATCCATTTTCTAAGAATATTTTTTCCAACCCTTCACTTTCAGTCTGTGTGTGGTATACATTGTCTGAATTAGTTTACAAGTGGATACTCATACAGTGCACATGAATTTGGAGAAAATATTTCAAATGGAGAGCACACAGAAAACCTCTCTTTCATTCCCCTTGCTAACCCAGTCTGGGAGGAGCCTGAACATCCATAGGACCTAGTAGATACCAGGTCCTGCTTCAGGCTCTTACTTTGCCCTACTCACACAGTCAGGAGTAGGTTTAGTGGGATGCAAATCTCACTGTTGGCAGCCTGTGGGATGCTGAGGTCCCATGCTACATGGCATGGTCTTGTACCACTCCCATTCTCTCACTCTGAGATCAGTGCACAAATTTGTGGGATAAAAATATTTACCAGTCACAGAGGCATGACCAGCCTTGGACTCTGAGACTCAACAGAGGGAACCTCTGGTTCAACCAGCTCCAGTGATCTGGCAGTATACTACAGGTCTGGGAGATGGAGGAAGTTGCTGTAGGGCAATGGAGATGCCGGCCCCACTGGTGCACACTCCAGAGAGAGAGCCTGGACCTGGAGAGATAGAGACCCATTTGCATAGTAACCTTGTACTCCAAAAAGGCAAATGATAATGGAGAGGGTTCTCTGAGCATGGATTTGGATTTCAGTCTTTTGGAGAACAAGGGGGATTTCTGCATTTTGCAGAAGACAGTGGTTTGGAGGCTGGGAACCCCCACTCTCCCAAATTTGGCAACCTGCTAATAAAAACTTTTTTCCTTCCCCACTAATTATTGTGTTATGTATCTGTATGGCGGCAGGTGGAAGAACCTCACTTTGCTCAGTAACAGGTAGATTGGCTGGAAAGCAATCAAACTACGCTGTCTTCAGGAGTTGTACTTTAAAGATATAAACAGATTGAAAATAAAAGAGTGGGAAAAAAGGTATATTCTGTAAGCAGTTACCACAAGAAAATTATATTGTCTATACAAATGTCAGACAAAATTGGCTAAAAGTGAGAAATGGTACTGGAGAAAAAGAGGGCCATTTTATAATGATAAAAGTGTCAATTTATTAGGATGACATAACAACTATAATCACGTACCTAATAAAAGGGCACTGAAATAAAGCAAAACTGACAAACGAGGAGGAAAATAGGCAATTTAGCAGTAATAGTGACTTTAATATCAGTAATTACCAGTAATAATAAGGACACATTATCAGTGATGCATAGAGCTACTAGGGAGAATAACAACAAAATTAGAAGACTTGAGCAACACTATAAAATAACTTGACCTAACAGACATTATAGAACATATCACCCCAAATAATAAAATATACTATATTATTATTTTCAAATGTACATGGAATGTGCTCCAGGATAGACCAAATGCTAGACCATAAAGCAAATCTGAATAATTTAAAAGACTAAAAATAATACAAAGTATGTTCTCCCACTACAGTTGAATGAAATTTGAAATCTAAATAGTAGAAAAAATTGGGAAACTGGCAAATGTGTGGAAATTAAACAGAACACTCTAAAATCCCAGTGGGTCAAATAATAAATCAGAAGGGAAACCAGAAAATACTTTTAGATGAACAAAAATGAAGATATAACATATTAAAACATGGGATGCACTGAAAGCACTGCTTAAAGGGATATTTATGGTTTAAAATGCCTATATTAAGAAAGAAGATATATTTTAAATAATAAGCTAGTCTTCCATCTAATGACACTGGAAAAAGGAGAGTGAGCTAAATCCAAAGTCAGAAGAAGTAAAGAAATAATGAAGATTAGATCACAGATATATTAAATAGTAAAAAATATATAGAATCAATGAAAACAAAAGTTGGCTCCTTGAAAGAGCAACACAATTGACTAAAATCCAGTGACCAAGGAAAGAAAAGAGAAGACTCAAATTACTAGAACCAGAAATTAAAGAAAAGGCATTACTACTCAAATTATAGATTTAAAAAGGAGTATAAAGGAAGATCATGAACAATTGTATACTAAATTGGATATCTTAGATCAAAGGGGCAAACTTCTAGAAAGATATGCACTATAAAATTGACTCTAGAAAAAATAAACAACATGAATAGACTTACAACAAGTGAAGAACTTGAATTAGTTAATAAATTATCCACAGGAAAAGTCTATTCCCACCAGTCAGGGCTCAGCGGCATTCCAACTGCCTGAGATCACCCATGGCCTGGACACGTATTCCACCCTCAATGTGAACATCTGGTCTGGTTGGCTTGGGTCAAGTATTCCAACATCATCACAGGACTGTACCCCTTTGAGGAGGACAACTTCTACAAGTTGTTTGAGAACATTTGGAAAGTGGAAATAAAATAAAATTGAAAATAAAAGAGTGGGGAAAAAAGATATATTCTGTAAGTAGCTACTACAAGAAAATTATATTGTCTATACAAAAGTCAGACAAAATTGACTAAAAGTGAGAAATGGTGCTGGAGAAAAAGAGGGCCATTTTATAATGATAAAAGTGTCAATTAATTAGGAAGACACAACTATAAGCACGTCACATGATCCTAGGTGACTGTGGCCCTTGCTTTCCAAACTGTTGAAAGGGATGCTGTAATATGATCTGGTCAAGAAGTTTTCCACAGAGCAGATCAGGCAGCATAGCTAGTTCCAGAAGAAGCACCCACCACAGAGCTGGTACCCATCCCACTAAGCTCGGACTGCAAGGACCAATGGTGAGGCATGAGGTGTCCTACCTGGAGGATTTTCACAGCTGCAACAAGGAAGAAGAGGACCTTTCCACATCAAGGACGGAATCATCTACACTCAGTGCCCAGACCCAAACAAGGCCCGGAAGAGGAGGCTGGTCAGAAAAGACAGAGCTGGGGCCTGCCCAAGGCCATGTATATAAATGGCAGTGAGTCAGCCCATCTGAGCACTAAATCAAGGGCACAGCTCCAAGCCAGCACTGCCACACACACACACACACACACACACACACACACACACACACACGCAGAGCAAGATCCACTAGCACTTGCAATAAGCACTGTGGGCCATATCCCATAGCCCATCTCCAAGAGTTCTGGCAAAGTTTCTTGGCCCAAGTACACCCCAGTCTTCCCACAACTGCTGGTCCACTGACCGGGAAGGTGACTGCCATACCCTCCCTGCCAACCACCCCTCAGGAAGCTTGGGAACCCTGTAGGGCTTTGACTGAGGGACAGGGTGAATTGGGGTCCACCCACCTTGCCCCATTGTGGGCAGTGGACACAACCACTTGTTGACTTTGCAATCCTGTGCTAGGTCCCTCCCCCAGACAGGGGAGCATGAGGCCTGGTCTTGGGCCACAGATCTCTCCCTGAATTTTATGTATAGACTACTGGTTGTCATCAACTTCTCTTTACTTTGTAGCATGTTAGTGCCCTCTACACCTAGTGATGTGTTCAAACAAACTGAAGCTGAGCCAGGGTGGACAGACTTGACCACAGAGATGCATGCCCAGTGTCCCAGCTGCCTTGTTTTTGTTGTTGATGATTTCCCTTTTCTTTCTTTCTTTCTTTCTTTCTTTCTTTCTTTCTTTCTTTCTTTCTTTCTTTCTTTCTTTCTTTCTTTCTTTCTTTCCTTTATTTATTTCTTTCCTTTATTTATTTCTTCCTTTATATCCTTCCTTCCTTTCCCTCTCTTTCCTTCTTTTCTCCCCTTCCTTCACTTCCTACCCTTTTGTCCCTCCCTTCCTTCCCTTATTTTTTTCTTTCTTTCTTTCTTCCTTTATTTTCATTAAGAAAAAAAAAACACAAGTGAATTTGGGGGAAAATTCTAGTTTGAGTTTGTTTTACTGCTGAATTCTACCAGACATTTAAAAGAGAATTAATACTAATTCTTCACAAACTTTTCCAAAAAAACAGAAAAGGGGTGTTTTCCCAGTTTGTTTTATTTATTTTAAGATTTTATTTATTTGTTTCCTTTTAGAGAAGGGAAAGGGCGGTAGAGAGAGAGGGAAAGAAGTATTGATGTCAGAGAGGAACATTGATCCGTTTCCTCTCATACACACAGAGACCAGGGACCAAACCCACAACCCAGGAATGTACCCTGATTGGGAATTTAGCTGACAACCACTTGATTTGAAGGATGATAACCAAACAACTAAGTGACTTCAGTCAGGAACCAGCTCATTTTATGAAGTCAGCATTACCCTGATATCCAAACCAGTGATATCACAAGATAAAAAAAAAACTAACGACCAGTATATGTTATTAATTAGGATACGACCACAAAAATCCTCTACAACAGTGATTTTCAACATTTTTCATCTCAAGACAGATACAAATTAATTACTAAAATTCTGTGGCATAGAAAATATATCTTTTTGCTGATGTGACAAAAATAGGTATACTTTTGATTGATTTAAAAAAATAGTAATTAACTATCCTTCTTTCTCCAAAGTGTCTTTTTTAAAAACCAGGTGCCAATACTTGTACATAAAGATTTCTGGTACAAAGAATGAACCAATCAGACACAACCTTATTATGCAACATGACCAATAAGGTACAATGGCATTACATGAAGTATATATTTATGGTACAAAACAGGGCACTTACACCAGAGGGCTGTCGTTGTGTTGGTTGTTGTCATTTTTTATTTGATAATTGAAGAGAAAAGAGATCAGTTCCCCTAAATAAATAGTCCTGTATTGCATGTTTTAAAAATTCTTGTAGCACATAAGTTGAAAAATTGCTGCTCTATAAAATAGTAGCAGAGAGCATCCAACAACATGATCAAGCGGGGTTTATCCTAGGATTGTAAATTGGGTGTACTATCTGAAAATCAATTGATGTAATACATCATATCAAGAAAATTTAAAAAATCAAATTGTCATCTCAATATATGGAGGAAAAAAGCACTTGACAATCTCCAACAGTCTTTCAGGATAAAAACACTTAACAAACTAGGAATAGAAAGTAGCTCTTCAACCTCAGAAGGAATATCTACAAAAAACACACTGCTAACATCATACTTATTCGTGAAAGACAAGTTATATTAAGAACAAGGTAAGGATATCCACACTTTCCACTTCCATTCAACATTCTACTTTAGTTTTTAGCCAAGGTATTTTGTCAAGAAGGAAAAAGACATCCATATTGGAGTTAAAAAAGTAAAACTATCTTTATCTTCAAATGATAAAGTGTTATACATAGAAAATTCATAGGAATTCACTAAAAACATATTAGAACTAGGAAATGAGTTCAACAAGGTTCCATCATTTATCAAAATACCAAAATCGGTTGTAATTATTTACATTTACAATGGACAATCTGAAAAGAAATTTAAGGACAGATTTCTATTAAAATAATATCAAAACAAATAAAATAATTATTAATAAGTTTAATGAAAGAATGCTAAATTTATAGCCCGAAAACTCCAAAACACTGTTCATGGATCAGAGCACTTTATATTGCTGAGATGACAACACTCTCCAAATTAATGTTCAGATTCAATTTAATCCCTATCAAAATTCAATCTGACTTCTTTATAGAAATTGAGAAGCTGATTCTAAAGTTTATATGGAATTCCAATGGGCCAAGAATAGCTTAAAAATTTTGACAAAGAACAATGTAGGAAGATCCACAGTTCTTTATTTCAAACAAACTTCAAAGCATCTCTAATCACTACAGTATAATGTTGGTACAGAGATAGATGTAAAAACTAGAATTAAGAGTCTGGAGGTATACCCATACATCTATGGTCAAGTGATCTTTGACAAGGTTGCTAAGATCTTTCAATGGGTTCAGAATAACCTTTGCAGAAAATGGTGCTAGGGTAATATATCCACGTGCGAAAGAATTAATATTCTATATAGTGTGAGCCCCTACCTCACACTATATTAAAAAATAGTTCAAAATTGATTGAAGGCCTCAATGTAAAAGTTGAAACCATAAAATTCTTAGAAAAATATGTTTGCATCACCTTGGATTTGGTGAATGTTTCTTAGCTATGACACCAAAAGGAAGAACAACGACAACTAGATCTATTGGATTTCATAAATTAAAAACTTATATATTTTAATACTTCAGAAGTCACCATGAAGAAAATGTAAAGACAGGCCTTGGAGAATGTGCAACCATCTCAGGCCACTCATGCTTAGCCATGGTCACCCAATCATGTTCCTTGACATCAGCATCAATGGAATGGCAACCCCTTGGGCCATATCTCTTTGGAGCTGTTTGCAGACACAGTTCCAAAGACAGCAGAAAACGTTTGTGCTCTGAGTACTGGAAAGACAGTATTTGGTTATAAAGTTTCTTGCTTTCACAGAATTATTCTGGGATTTATGTGCTGGAGTGGTGACCTCATGAGCCATAATGGCACAGGTGGCAAGTCCATCTACAGGGAGACATTTGATGATTAGAATTTCATCCCGAAGCATATGGGTTCTGGCATCTTGCCTATTGCAAATGCTGGACCCAACACAAATAGTTCCAAGATTTTCATCTGCACTGCCAAGACTGAGTGGTTGAATGGCAAGCATGTGCTCTTTGGCCAGGTGAAAGATCGCATGGATGTTGTGGTAGCCTTGGAGTGCTTTGGGTCCAGGATGGCAAAACCAGCAAAATGATCACTATTGCTACCTGTGGACAACTCCAATAAATTTCAATTATGTTTCATCTTAACCACAGACCATTTTTTTCTGTACCTCAGGGAAGTATACCTTCACCTCCATCTTCTCAGAATGTATTATAATCTTTGTGCTCTAACTGCAGTTCATTGGGTTCCATATTTTCCTGCCCCCTCCCAGTCTAGCTAGATTGCAGAGTTAATGATTGTGAAGTAAACCCTAAACAACAACAAAAATAAAATGAAGAAATAATGCACAGATGGGGTAAAATATTTGTAAATTATATTTGTATCCAGAATATATAAAGAACTCTTACAACTCATTGACAAAAAGAAAACACAATTTAAAAATGAGAGAAGGAAATGAGTATTTTTCCAAGGAAGATACACAAATGGCTAATATTAGCACAACAAAAGATCGTCACCATTATTAGTTATCATGGAAATGCAAGTCAAAACAACGAGATGCCACTTTATATTCACTTGAATATCTAGAATCAAAAAAATCACATGATAGCTATTGGCAAGGATGTGAAAAAGGTAGAATCCTTATTCACTGTTGCTGGGAAAATAAAATGGTGCAACCATCTTGGGAAGCAGATTGGCAGCTCCTCAAATGATTATTTAGAGTTACTATGTGAATGATCCAGCAAATCCACTACTAGGTATATACTCCAAAGAAATGAAAATATATATCAACACAAAAAGTTGTACATGAATGTTGATCATAGCGAAAATTAAAAAAAAAACTATCCAAATGTCTATTAACTGATGAATGGATAAACAAACTGTGATCTATCCGTATAATGAAGTACTATTTGACCTTTAAAAATGAATAAAGTACTGATACACGCTATAACATGCATGAAACTTAAAAGCATTATGCAGAGAGAAAGAATCTAGTCCCACAAGACCACATTTTATGTGATTTCACTTTTATGGTAGTCCATAATAGGAAAATCTTTACTAACAAAATAGGTTAATGGTTCTTTAGTGGTGGGGCAAGGGAGGGATGGAAGTAGAGAGTGGTAGCTAAAGGGTACAGGTTTTTTTCAAATTGATAAAATATTTTAAAGTTAACTTTGGTGGTAGTTGCATCTACAGGACTGGACAAAAGTAGGTTTACAATTGTGAGTATGCAAAATACAAAGTTTATTCTTGTATTATTATTTATTAATTATTGTATTATTTTTCCATATGAACAACTCTGAGCCTACTTTTACCCCACCCTGTATGTAAGAACATGCTAAAAAAACATTAAACTGATATGAGAACATGGCGGCTGAGTAATTGGAAGCTGAGTAGGTGGAAGCCAAGTCCACGTGCTTGTACACTCAGCACGCATTTTCAGTTGACCTTCCAATAAGTGACCAGAACAATCAATGGTCATAACATATCAGTTTTAGCTGATATGAATTTTTGAATCCAAGGAGTTCAGAGGATTCTTTTCACTTTCAGGTAAGAGATTTTATAAGTCGTTGGGGAAATACACTGTGAAAAGCACCTGCAGCAGAGGAGAGAACAGACAGAAGATGCAGCTTAGTAGCTCCTGCCCCTCCTGGAGAGGGGGCCCTGGTCCCACACAGGGAACACCCAACCCTAATCATGAGAGGCTTGGGAGTATAGATAGAGTTTGGGAGGCTCAGGCTGCACATTCATAGTGAGTGGCATGTCCATAACTGCAATGCCAACCTGGAGAGCTCAAGAGAGAAATTCTACCCCCTAAAACATTAGAGGCACCAGCAGGCTGTGCCCACCCTTGACTGAGAGAGACTTTTTTTGCCTTTTGGGGAGGTGGAGTGCACAGAGAGCTAGGCAGTGGCTGGCACTGCAGTGTGGGTGCCACATGGGGACTTTTTTAAAGAAGGGGGCTGAGGTGTGGCTGGGCAGTGACCCCAAATGTGTGCAACTGCCCTTCCAGCAAAGAGGCCAGATTGAAAGTGAGGTTGATGCCCACTGAGCCAAGTTGACCAGGAAGAGTAGAAGTCCCCACCCAGCATGGTTGGCAAATGGGCAGCTGTGCACAGAATG
>PVJD01013676.1:0-32795 GCA_004026545.1 Mormoops blainvillei
GCTGACAACCCGTCTCTGGAACGCGGAGCATGGGGCTGAGGGCGGCGATCCTGCTGCTTTGGGTCTGCCAGCGTCTCAGTGAGGCGGTTAACGCCTTGCAAGGTGAGGAGCTTGTGACAGTGTCTCGGGTTGGGCACATCTACTGCCTACGTCATCAAGTCTTGAGATGCTGTGGAGGGTAAGAGTCACCCTGGTTCCTTGTGCTCTAAGAAAGAAAAAGGTGCTCTCTATGTTTTTCAGGTATTTCCAGTTAACAGACACAATCCACTAATAGGCTTTAAAAAAACAGTCACACAAAAACGAAAGATTAGAAATGTCAACTGAAAAATTCAGTGAACGGAAGTCGTTTACTTGATAACCATGTATCATCTCCCTTCATTACATTTTATTATTGTTATTTATAATCCTCATCCGAGGACATTTTTATTGCTTTTTAGAGAGAGAGGAAGGGACAGAGAGAAAGAGAGAAACATTGATGAGAGAGAAGCATCGATTGGTCACCTCCTGTACTTGCTGGGAAAGGACCAAACCCACACAACACAACAGGCATGACTGGGAATGGAACCTGCAGCCGTCCGGTTGCAGGACGATGCTTCGACCAACTGAACCCAGTAGCCAGGGCAGTGCTCACCTACTTTGGAGAATAAGCAACAAAAAACACACGCATTGATATCCTGCCTGTGTTCTGATCTCACAGAAGAGCGTCTGTAGATCTGTGAACAATGAACAATGCCTTACTACTTTCTCGGAGATTTCCTGTAACTTCGGCTGGATAGTAAAGTGTCCTCAACTTGAATTTTGAAGCAACTTTTAGGGGAAATAAGGTGTCTGTGGTTTGTGAAAATGTACTGCGCACTTGAGCGAGTCATCTGGTAGGGGAGAAAATAATGGTGATTGTTGTAAGAAGAGAAATCTTTATCATTGCAATAGGGTCATTACCCTCAGCTAATGTAGCGCTTTCTATGCGATGCGTACTGTGTAGAGCCCTGCAGTATGTTTTCATTTAATCCTCACGACAAACCTGCGCAGAGTTGAATGGCAAAAACTTTTTTAAACAGGCGTTAAAGCTAATTTGATCTTATTGGAAAGGCCAAAGGCACGTAAATAAGCTCTTCTTCACTTGTACCTTTCAGATAATACTAAAAAGAAATGAAGTAAAACAAAACAGAGACGAGTGGAGAAATGATAAAAAACGAAAAACAAAACAAAAAAAAAACACGTTTTCCCTGTTAAAATGTGGTTCATTTTATAGGAAAGTGGGAAAAAAGTAAATCGCTTACTTTTGCCTGCTGAATTATTTTTTGAAAAATAATTTTCATTGCTCCTGTTCAGTAACAATATTTGGAAAATACAGGTAAGGCAACAGGAAAAATTAGAAATCACCCACAACCACACTATTAAAAATAAGCACTATTGACATTTGGATGCACCACCTTTAAAATATTATTATTCCTATTAGAATATAATTTGGTAAAATATTTTATTTTTATTTTATTTAAAAGGCTAAATCTAGTGAAATAAATGCTTGTTTAAAATTCTGTCTTTCAGATTATGGTGCATCACCTGAAGGTGAGTTGATCAAAACTCTTTTATTACAGTTTCTTTTTAAATTTTGCAGTAAAATGTGAAGGTATTTACTACTACACTTCTTTTCCTGGTAAGAAATCATGTTTTTCATGAATCACTGCTATTTTTATGTCCTTGTCTATAAGAAAAAGTATATTCTATGTTAAAAATGGTTAAAGAAAAAGAAGAAGGGAGCAACGATAATGTTACCGTAAATTTTACTGTTACTATTTTTAAATGATCAAATATTTCATTATATACAATTTTATAATGGGATTTTCTTTTTGCAAAAAATAGCCTCATAGAACATAATGAAATAGAAAATGTCTTCTGTCACCTCCAGATGAAGTACAAAAATTTCCATGTTCATTCATATCTTGTCCTTATTAATGCTTGTGTGATATTATAAAGCTATATTTTATTTTAAAATTCCCTTTGTAATGGATATTTTTAGATTGATCTCTCTCCCTCTCTCTCTTTTTTGTTTTTTTACTATTATCAATCATGCTAAAATGAACATTCTTAACACCTAAAACCAAAAAAGTACAGAGGTCAGAGGCGTCTATTTTGACCAGTACAGGTTAACATTTTTGGGGGTGGGAATATTCTAACATATGTGATATTGCAAAAGAAAATAACCCTCAAGCCTACAGAAAGTAACAGACAAAATTATTTTATGACTGTAAACTTAAAAGTTCCTAGTAACACTAGTAGAAGATTACTAGCTTAAAAAAAAATCCTCACCTGAGGATATGTTTATTGATGAGAGAGAGAGGGGGAGAGAGAGAGAGAGAGAGAGAGAGAGAGAGAGAGAGAGAAACATTGATTGGTTGCCTCCTGTATGCATCCTGGCTGGAGACTGAACCCCAAACCGAGGTATGTGCTCTGACCAAAAAATCCAACTTGCAAACCTTTGGTGTATGGATGACCCTCCAACCATCTGAGTCCCTCGACCAGGACAGTAACTAGTTTTAATGAAAGAATCTGACTATGTGGCTGGATATTAGACAAACACACATTGTCAATAGTTTTTTCCCTGCTAGTAAGAACCTATTACACGTTGATGAAAAGCGGAGCAACCCACTTTACATCCACGGCCAAAGCCACGTCAGAGTTAAATCAGCAAGAAATGTGCAAGACTTACATGAAGTGACCAATAAAATAATATGGAAGAACATACAGCAAGTTCTAAAAGGTAGAAGCTCGTGTCATCCTCTGGTTTGGAAAACATAAGGATTGTGAAATAAATGTCACCTTCGAATTTTCTCTTTCAGAAACTATGCCTTACTTTCCTGAAGACCAAAGTAAGTTGATCATAAAACTTTCACTCCTAAAGTACGCTTTCTTTTCATGTTGTAAAAACGAGGAAATCAATCAGTGCATTTTCTTTTTTTAGTAAAAAAAAAAATCCTTTTTCTCCTTTCACAAAATGTGATAGAAGTGCCTTGTAAACAGGTAAAAAAAAACTTACAGATAGCGGTCATCTTGAATTTCACCGGTACTGTGTTTCTACACTTTCGTTTCTGCCGATCTGATAGAGAATACTTAGTGTGAAAGTTCACAGAAAAAATGTCCAATAGTAACTAGGAAAATTAGGAACAGAAATAGTGCTGCAGTGGAGAAGCACTATTTAAACCAGCCGGAAATATAGTATATTAAATAGCATGGGGTCAGCCTAGAAAGGGTCCAATACTAATGTGACATTTCTGATGTGTGCTGGGTGCCACCCCTGTTCATTTCACCACCGTTTATCTTACTCTCCAAAAAGCCCGACAGACTTGTCAGAAAACATAGAATGGATCCCAGGATATGATACTAGAGTCCAATCACAGTTTGAAAGGTATGGATGTTTAAATGTACAGGTAGTTTATCTTTACTTAATTTACTTAATTTAGGGATGTTCGTTTGAAGGTACAGGTGGTGTGTTTTGTCACCAATTTATCTTTACTTAATAGCTACTTGAAAGGAAATCAAGGTGCATTCCCCTCTGGCCTCAGATGGAAAGCTAAATTCCTTTTTAATCACCTGATAAATGTGAAAGAAACACAATCATTTAATTTAAGAAGAAAATGTAGGAAATTCAGGTATGCCCTAAGGACCAGGAGAGCTTTTTGAGCAAAACAAGGATCATCCGTTATAAAAGTAACATTTAAAAAGCGTGTAACTGTTTCATGCTGGTGAAAAGGCACGTAAAAGAGCACATTCTGTGGGAAAGACGAATTGCTATTGTCCCTAGAGAAAGTGGTCCCCAACAACATTAAAAATTCGTAGAGACTATAGCTCCAGAACCTTGCTTTGGGAATTCTAGTCTATAGAACGAGATGCTTCAGGGCAGGAGGCTTTATATACACTGAGTGTTTGCTTCAGCCCCGTGTGTAGATGGGAAAAAAAAAATCTGACCATGAGAAATATTGAATATACAGTGGCAAAACGCAGATCACAGAACACGGCCCAGCATTAGAAAGGAGAGAGAGCTACGAAAGTTAAAAGGATACGTTGAAAGGGATTTCTGCGGTATGTGACGTTAGAAATTGGAGTTACGGATGTAAAGTATGATTCACTTGGGGAGAGAACAAAAATGTGCATGTGCGTATCCATGTGTGTGGTTAGAGATGTTACGTGGTCAGTAGAAGTTGTAGGGGTGGAGAAATGTATCCTTCTACATAGAGAGGTGGGTGGATAGATAGAAGCGTCCATCTGGGCTTGGAGAAGAGTGGAGAGACACAAACCAGGCTGTGTACATGCCATGTGTCTATGTGCACGTGTGTGTGCCTGCGTGTCTCTGTGTGGCTGCGTATGACAGTGGAAGGGGGTGAAGAAATCCAGGCGGAAACTGTGTAATAGATAAATGCCCACATTTATGTTTCTAAGCTGAGGGTACATTTCCGGAACGCAGGCCAAATGCCGAGCAAAATGCCAAGGTCCTTCAGGCCATGGGACAAAGTGGGACAGGAATGGGAGTCTCGACACAGAGCCTTTGTGGACGGAGGCCCACCAACCCTGCCCTGGCATGACTCGGTAGATCCCAGTAGGACCCAGGCAGCAGCTCTGGTGTCAGAGGGTGACCACCCTCAGGAAGGAGGGAGCTTTGTAATGTCTCGCCCAGCAGCCCCAGAGCTGGAGGAAGGGTTTGTTTTTCCTTAGGTGGCAAGTGTTCCTTTCCATTCTATTATAAAAACGGCGTGTTCTACGACTGCATCAAGTTCAAGGCCAAACACAAGTGGTGCTCCTTGACTCAGACTTTCAAAGGATATTGGAAGTACTGTTCTGAAGAAGGTGAGTGTCCGCCTTCGGAAGCCCTCCAGGTGGCTGTCCTGGGCACCGGAGCCGGAGCCAGGGTTCGCTGAGATCCTCCAGAGGGTCCAGCAAACGGCGTGCCCAGTCCATGAAACTGTGAAAATAATTTATAGGCAGGTATGAACATCACATCTCACCAAAGATATATTATGAGCGTTTCCGCCACATTACCTTGAAAAGAAATACTTTAGCCCTGGCTGGTGTGGCTCAGTGGATTGAGTGCCGGCCTGTGAACCAAAGGGTCACCGGTTCGATTCCTAGTCAGGGCACAAGCCTGGGTTGTGGGCCAGGTCCCCAGTAGGGGGTGCGCAAAAGGCAACTACACATTGATGTTTCTCTCCCTCTCTCTAAAACTAAATAAATAAATCTTTTTAAAAATCGGATTTCAAAAATAATTTTAAAAAAAGAAAAATCTTTTAGCAGAACCTCAATCCCCCTCCAGCACTGCTGCCATATGCTTTTGGTGGGATAGGGCAGAGTGGGAAATGGGGTGTGTGTGTGTGCGTGTGTGTGTGTGAGATACTGAAGGGGAGACACAAAAAAGAAAGACATCTTCTGGTTGCTCCTTTCTTTTCTGTAGACGTGGCAAAATGTGTGTTTCCCTTCTGGTACAGACGCATGATTTACTGGCAATGTACCGAAGACTCAGAAGCGTCTGGGAAAAAATGGTGTTCGCTGACCCGGAATTATAACAAGGAAAAGCTTTGGAAATATTGCGAATAGTAATGAGATGTATCGGGGTGTGGCTGAAGAGATTGAATCATTCTTCTGGGAAACAATCCACAATTTGTACTGGGAAAGCCGGAGATAGAATTGGACGGCGATTGGCTATTGATGACTCAGGATTTGATTGTGGCTATAGGGTTTCTAGCCTCAGCACTCTGGCTTGCTAACTGTGTAAAATCGGGCCCTGAAAAAAGTCGCGTATGGACTGGGGGTGATCGTGAGATGTCGGTGTCATCGATTATAACAAGTGTCCCAGGCTGGTGGGCGGTAGGGGTCATGGGGAAGACTGTGCTTATGTGTGGGGTCGGCGGGCGTATGGGAGCTCGGTGTCTCCTGCTCAGTATTGTTGGGGACCTAAGACTGCAGCAGAAAATAGTCTGTTATAAAATGCATTACCTGGTCAAGAATTTTATTTTATTTATTTACTTTATTTTACTTTACTTTTATTTTATTTTATTTTAGAGGGGAAGGGAGGGA
This sequence comes from Mormoops blainvillei, assembly GCA_004026545.1. Taxonomy (NCBI): domain Eukaryota; kingdom Metazoa; phylum Chordata; class Mammalia; order Chiroptera; family Mormoopidae; genus Mormoops; species Mormoops blainvillei. Next base: position 6,067 of record PVJD01013676.1, read on the forward strand.
GAAAGAGAGAGAGAGAGAAACATCGATGTGTGGCTGCCTCTTGCAGCCCCCAACTGGAGACCCGGCCTGCCTGCCAGGTGTGTGCCCTGACTGGGAATCGAACCAGTGACCTTCTGGTTCACACGCTGGTGCTCAATCCACTGAGCCACACCAGCCAGGGCTGTGTGTGTATACATATGTGTGTGTGTCTACACACACACACACGTAGTTTTACATGACAAAAGCCATTTGCGTCCTGAATACCAGTGAGCTTCCTTAAGTCCTCTCTGAACAATCAGCCAAACAACATATTTGCAATGAGCATGTCATTGAAGCAATGTTATTTTAGAGAGTTTTAAAAAAAATTCTTATGCAAAAATATGTTTTTATTCATGGCGGGGGGAAGGCATTGACACGAGAGAGAAACATCAACTGGTTGCCAACAGCATGAGTCCCAACCTGAGATCCAACCTACAGCCTAGGTATGTGCCCTGACTGGGAATCGAACCCGCAACATTTTGGTGTAAAGGACGATGCTCCAACCAACTGAGCCACTCGGCCAGGGCTAGAGGGATATGTTTTTAATTCAGCTGTGTCATTTATGACAGGTAATTTCCCTGACCTCTCTAAGCCTCAGTTTCCTCCTGTGTAAAATAAAGATAATAGACATCTCGTGGCTCTTTGTGCATATAAAATAATACGTGCAATTCTTATTACTTGTGGCAGTTATGTTCTATAAAGTTGCTGTGAACACTGAATTAGTGAATGCTGAACTGTCGCTCGTGGGGGCAATACAGGGATAGGTTCCTGCAAGCAGCATTTTCACATTTGTGTCAACTGATCGATACATAATCAGATTTTATGTGTGTTTCTGACACCTATTTAGCATACATTGTTGCCCTGTCTGTAGTGGTTCAGTTGATTGGGTATCATCTTGCAAACTGACAGGTGTCAGGTTCGATTGCCAGTCGGGGCCCCAATTGGGACACGTGCAGGAGGCAATCAAGCAATGTTTCTTTCTCACATGGATGTTTCTCTCTCTCTTTCTCCCTCCCTTCCCCTCTCTCGGGAATCAATAAAAAGAAAAAAATTAAATACACATACTACTGATTCATTAACACTGAACTCACAGCCAACACACTGTAACTGGTGCCTGAAGGAAGCTGCCCTAGCGCAGGGATATTCTCCATGAGACACTTCACAGCCTCCTTGAGCCTAGGGACACCAGGAGGAACTACAGCACCACACGTGTGGGCATTTTAAACAGCAAAATCACCATCACCGACACCAAAAAAAACCCCAAAAAACCCTAACCAAGCATGGCACTAAATAGACCACCAAAAGGAAACTTATTCACAGGATGAAAGGTGAACATGGACACTGAGCAACTCAAATTTTTCGTTGCTCTGCGCACGTCTGTGAATTTCACAGCCAGGATGGATGGTTTGGAGGGGTTTGTAAGATTCATGGTACACGTGCGCCCTCTGCTGTCTAAATCGTGAAGGGCGGTTTACTTCAAGGATTGTTTTTTGTCGGAAGGAAGGTTGCCTTAGGGCGAGAAGGTGTGTTTTATTTTATTTTGGAATATCCTAAAGGGCCTCCCTCTTTTCCTCCTCACCAGCCAGCCTCCAAAGTAGATATTTCCCTTCTCTTTACCCTTTTCTCCTACAGAGGTGGTGCTTTCCAAGTGAACTACCTCACATCCAGGCACTTCTAAGTGCCCCCACCCACCCACCCCTTCTCTGACCTACCAGGACTCCCTTTCAGTATTTTCTCAGGGCAGAATTACTTCCCCCGGCAAAAGTTGCCGCCATACCTTTGCCTTTTCCAGAATGTCATATAGTTTAAATCATACAGTACCATCATCCCTGGTTACTCACAGAGGGTTGGTTCCGGGGTCCCCTACCAAAATCTGCAGACGTTCGTCTCTTACATAAAACGGTGTAGTATTTGCATATAACCTAAGCAGTCCTCCCATATACTTTAAATCACCTCTAGATTACTTGTAATACCTAATACCATGGAAAGGCTATGTAAATAGTTGTTACACTGTATTGTTTAGGGAATAATGACAAGGAAAAATGTCTGTATGTGTTCAGTATAGATGCAGCCATCAATCATCACAGGCCTGACTACATATTTCATATCAGCAACAATGTAACATCTTATTTTTTGAATATTTTTGAACTGCAGTTCGTCGAATCAGCCTATGTGGAACCCACGAACACGGGAGAGGGGGGTGACTTATGTAGCATTTTCAGACTGTTTTTTTTTTTTTCACTTAGCAATATGTATTCAAGGTTCTCCTACATCTTTTCATGGCTCAAGACTCCTTTCCTTTATGGTTTTGATTTGTAATTTAATTCCTTTGTCATCAGAGAGTGTACTTTGTGTGAACTGAATCCTTTTTAATGTACTGAGATGTGCTTTATGGCCTAAACAGTGGTTTATCATGAGAATTGTTTTATGAGCACTAGAGAAGAATGTCTTCTGCTGCTGTTGGATGGAATGTTCTAGAAATGTCAGCTGGGCCAAGCTGATTGAGAGCGTTTTTTAGAGGTCTTGATATCCCGACTGATTTTCTGCCTACTCGTTCTACCAAGTATTGAGAGACGGGTGTTGAGATCTCCAATGATAACGATAAGTCTGTCTTTGTCTATTTCTCTTTGCAGTTCTAAGTTTCCGCTTTGTAGATTTTAAAAACAAGGAGTCATCTGGCTGTGTTCTCATCTGCAGAGTCGGCTGAGGAAGAAATTGCCCCCAGGCTTATTCAGACTATGGGCAGGGTTCAGTTACTTGTGGTTGTAGGACTGAGGGTCCCATTTTCTTGCCTGGGTATTGCTCTTAGCACCCACCGGCTGGCCTCAGGTCTTTGCCGTGTGGCCCCCCTCCCTCTCCAAAGCCAGCAGTGGAGAGTCCTCCTCCCAGCAAATGCTTTTCTTGCTGGGAAGAGCTCAGTCCCATTTAAGGGACTGAGTCACCTGGTAAGGTCAGGCCCACCGACAATAATCTCCCTTCCTTAGTCTGTTGTGCTATATAACATAAACTATCATAAGAGTGCTTCCCCTGTCATATTTACAGGTCCCTCCTACACGTGAGGGGCGGAGATTACCCATAAAGGGGGATAGGAATTGGGGACTATCTTAGAATTCTTCCTACCACAAGCACAAAGAAAAGCAGAGGGCTTCATTAAGAGGGAACAGCCGTAGAGCAGGACTTAGATTAAACAGGTCAGTTTTTCTGGGAGAAACACAGAGAATTTTCAGGCCCAGAGGCAACAGGGCTCCTCTCAGAAAGAGGCAGACCTGGCTGGTGTGGCTCAGTGGATTGAGTGCCAGCCTGTGAACCCAAATGTCACGGGTCTGATGTCCAGTCAGGGAACATGCCTGGGTTGCAGGCCAGGTCCTCAGCGGGAGGCATGTGAGAGGCAACTGATCGATGTTTCTCTCCCACATCGATGTTTCTCTCCCTTCCACTCTCTCTAAAAATAAATAAATAAAATATTTTTTTAAGAGGCACAAAACCACACTTCCAAATGAATGCGGACACATCGCTTTGAAAGCCAATTTATATGGATGGTCCTGGGAGACACAAGGCTGAAGAAGAAGACTTTCTAGACCAGACTGGGCTTTGTGAGCCCAGGATGGAACTACCCAGAAGGTTTTATTTTAAGTTGCTTATTGTAGCAACAGAGGAGAGCCTTGGAGGCATGAAGTGCGGTAAGGCCGCTAGTCCCTGCTCTTCCGAATTCCATATGACCTTTCAGCTATTATTCCAGCACCGCGCGTAGTTACCGTGTGTGCGTGTGTGGTGAGAATGCTGTATATTAGGCCTCCAGGACCCATTTGTCTGCCATTTGAAATTTCGTACCCTTTGCCTAACATCTCCCACTTCCCTACCCCAGTTCCCCTGGCGACCACCTTTTTCCTCCATTTCTACAAGTTCAGCTTTTTTAGATTCCGTGTGTATAAGCGAGGCCATGCACTGTTTGTTTTTCTGCGTGTGACTTATTTCACTCAGCGTCATGTCCTCTGGGTTCAACCATGTTGTCACAAGTGGCAGGAGTCTCTTCTTTGTAAGGGCTGACTCATGTTCAATTATATCAGTTATATAGAAGGTAAAATGTGTTATATATCATGTTACATATATAACATTTTCTTCCTTCATTCATCAGTGGACACTTAGGTTGTTTCTATATCTCAGCTGTTGTGAATAAGGCTGCAGTGACCACGGGGGTGAAGATATCTCATCAGGATAATTATTTCCTTTGGATTTGTACCCAGACATGGGATTGCTGAATCATGTGGTAGCTCTGTGTTTTAATTTTTTGAGGAACCCACATACCGTTTTCCACAATGGCTCTACCAACGGGCAAAGGACCTGCCCAGGCATTTCCCCACAGAAGAAGTTGGTACAGATGGCCAACAGGCATATGAAAAGGTGCCCCATGTCACTAATCATCAGGGAAATTCTAATCCAAACGAGCGAACGATGCGACGTCACGCTTTTGACTTTAAGTCAGAAGATGGCTGTGGTCTGTGGAGCGGAAGAGAAGGAACTCTCACATGCTCTTCCTCAGGAGTCCAGTAGGGGTCAGGCTTCAGCCCATCACTCAAAAAAGTTCTGCCTCTGGGGCCATCAGAACCCACGGGCTTCGAGTACAGCAGGATTTCCTGAACTTAGCAGGCCCTGTCCAAAGAGTTGCTGTGTGTAGCAGAGCGGCTAAAGCACCTTGGAATCGGAAAACATGGGATTTGAATCCTCAACCACAGTTACCAGCTGTGAGACATTAAGTAAGTTCCTTAGCCTGGCTGGTGGGGCTCAGTGGATTGAGTGCCAGCCTGCGAACCAAAGGGTCACTGGTTCGATTCCCACTCAGGGCGCAGGCCTGGGGTGTGGGCCAGGACCCCAGTTGAGAGTGTGCGAGAGGCAACCGATCACGTATCTCTTACGCATCGATGTTCCTCTCCCTCTCTTTCTCCCTCCCTTCCCTTCTCTCTAAAAATAAATAAATAAAATCTTAAAAAAGAAAAAGATAAGCTACTGAACTTTTTTAAAGCCTTGGTGTCTCCATCTATCAATTGGGCTCATACGGTCACTTACCTTACGGAGGTTTTGTTTGGATTATATCATGTAATGATAATTTCACCATAATTTTATTATTATTACTTTCAATAATAGCAGTGGCAGCAGTCACAACGACCGAAGAATACGCGCGTACAGCACTCACTCTGTGCTTGGGGTGACCTGAATGGTTTCTTCTGCACACACCCAACCGGATAACACAGTGGCTGTCACCTCCGTCTCTCGAGGCGGTGAGGGGTGGGTGTGGCCTCAAGCAGCCCCCGCTCAGTTGTGAGGATGGATTACTCAGGGACAGACGGGAGAATCGAGCCACGCTCAACTGGACTTGAGGGTTCACGGTATTTCCCGTCAAACTAAGCAGCCTCTATTCAACAAAAGAAAAAGAAAAAGACACACATATATATTTCCTTGCCATCTTCCACGCATGAAGCAAACAGGAGGCCACTGAAGCAATGCTAAAAATTATGCCATTTGGCCACCACACCACGCACTCCTTGCCTTTTGCGAAGTACCAGGGCAGTTAACCCCCACCTTTAGAACCAGAAATACTAGTTTCTTCTGAAACGTAGTTACATTTTTTTCCTAAGAGTCCTGGCAACGCAGTTACTGCGGCTGGCTAGCCGTGGGAAAGGCTTTGAAAGTCATTTCTGCCTACTCTCTGCCCACCTGAACTTCACCAGTGATTTCTTTCTGGTGATGACGAAGCAAGTTGTAGTCACCAGACTGGCCGACGGTGGCAGTAACCACTGTTAACATCATTTATCTCATGCCACGTTTGGCCTGGCTGCGCCCCGACATCATCTCATAAACCCTGACACCACATCCACGAGGGAGGCACGACCTGGTCACCCGGTAATGGCTACTAACCATTATTACCCGTCAGGCACTGTTTTCTGTTACTGGAGATAAGTATTGAATGGGAGGAAGTCTTCAGCCCCTGGGTCTGCCATGTAGCCAGGGAGACAGATAATCAGCAAAGAAACATACACATCCATAGATATGGATTTAGACAGGGGCCCGAATGTGGGGAAGTAGGTAGGTAGAGAGCTCTGCTGTGTAAAATATTAAATCAGGACACGAGGCAGGGAGAGAGGATTGTGGGAATGCGTACTTTACAGAGTGGCTAAGAAGGGTCTTTCTGAGTGGACGGCATTGAATCACAGAGATCTGAAAAAAAGTGAGAAGGGAGTCCTGCCCCAAGGAGTAGAGGTGCTGGCGGACAGACACACAGAGGTCCATGTCCTGAGACACATTGTACTGGGGGAGGTCAAGACATAGTAGGGGGTGCCGCTTGGGTTGAGTGAGGGGTGGGGAACGTCGGAGGTCAGATCAAGTAGGGGCTTTGGCCTGGGTGTTGAGGAAAGCTATCTGGGATTCTCGTCATAGCCGCAACACGATCTTGCTCTCGCTACCGTGTGGAGAGAATGAAGGGGTGGCAACGATACAAAGGGGGGCTGGTTAGGCAGTTGTCATGGTACAGGGGAAAGATGGCAGTGGTCGGGTTAGAGAGATAGCATTGGCGAAAATCAGAAACAGTTGGATTCAGGACATATTTCTACAGTAAAGTCTGTAGGGTTGGCTGGTGGATCGGACATCAGATGGGAGAGAGGACCCAAGGGTGGCTCCAGTGGGACCCACGCATCCAGGTGAATGGTTATGTCGCTTACTGAGAAGGGGCGGCAAAGCAAGCAGGTTTGGTAGGGGAAATTAAGGAATGTATTGACCCCCCAGGTTTACAGGTGAGAAAAACAAGATTGAAAGAGGTTGAGCCAGTTGCCTAGAGTCTCACAGTGAGGAAAAGGTGGGCATTAAATTTAAAGCAAGCCCCGACCCTTGTGGTTCAGTTCATTGGTAGGAGGTCCTCAGAGCAAGAAGCCGCTGCGCACACACCTGGGCACACGCTGTGGGTTCGGTCTCCAAACACTAACCGCAGTTGGGCTGCATACCATCAATGTTTCTCACCCTCCTTTTCTCCCTCCCTTCCCCTTACTCTAATAAATAAATTAATGAATACATAAATAAAACCATTTTTCAAAAAGTAAAATAGAAAAAATTTAAACCTGAGCATCCCCGACCCCTAACAAAAGGTTCATCCACTTTCTCTTTGTTACTCCTCTGTGTGCCCGCGAATCCCCATGTCTCTCGATCCCGCCTGAAACGCTCGACTCCATGAGCTATAGACTAAAATTGAGAACCCGTTTTCTACGGGTACGTATGGTTTTACTTTTCCAAGAATCAAGACATCCTGGTTTTTTATGTTGACTCTCAGTTCGTGCCTGTGGTTTGAGATTTAAACACGTGCACAAGGCTGAGACCAACGATCTCGTTTTGCAGAGATGAATCAGGGTGTTATGGATTGAATTGTATTCCCCCCAAAATTCATATATTGACAACCTAACCCCCCCAAAAGAGACACCGGAGATAACTCTCTCTCTCCATATGGGCATAGAGGAAAGGCCGCGTGAGGAGACCACAAGAAGGTGGCCGTCTGCAAGCCAGGAGGAGAGCCTGCACCAGAAATTTTGTGGTGCCTTGATCATGGACTTCTAGCCTCCAGAGCTGTGAGAAATTAATGCACGTTGTTTAAACCCTACAGTCCGTGGCATTTTGTCATGACAGCCCTCACAGATGCGTACCCAGGGCCTCAGGAAGATTTCTCTATATTATCTACAATTACTCAACTCTTAAAAGCAACATATACCAGTAAAAGTTGAATGCCTAGTATTCACCTTGTGCTGTGCACCTAGATATTAAACCACCCCGTAAAAGGCCGTGGGTAAGTTATTTAGCTAACGTTCCCAGCTAATAATCCAGGAAATCCAGGATTTGAAAGTGAGTCTCTTTGATATCAATACTAATGATTTTCCACTGGTTCCAGAGCTGGCGTTGCCAGTTGACGTTCTGAATCCAGACTCAGGAAAATCCACCTTTTCGTTTCTGCAGAAGATAAAACTGAGCCCCACGGAGTCCCCTGTCTGCTGGAGTCGTTGGTCATTTCTGTCTAGTGCCCCGTGATTAGTGCCCTCCAGAGAAAAGTAATGGAGTCTGAGTCCAGCTCTGCCACTTGGTCGGTTTATAGCTTTGGGAGGTATTTTTTTCATCGTCACCCAGCCCTCCCCAAACCATTGGCGAGATACCAACTTCAGTTCTGAAAAATATTTTGTCACAGTTGGCTGAGTGCCTTGAGACTTCGTGACTACTCAGTTGAGCAAGGGAGGGCTAATGGGCTCTCTCCGACGTCCACGTCGACCCTGCCAGAGGGTAGGGTGTCCTGGGTCTTGCTCAGAGTGTCCTGGCCATGCCTCTAGGGTGCGAGGCGGGTGACTCTCTAGAACACACCTCACCAACCCAGCACATGTTCAGCACCTCCTCCGCAAATCATGAATATTCGGGAATATAACTTCCCGTTGTCTTTGGGAGAAGTTATAATTAGAATTAAGAACATCGTGTGAAATTTACCGAAAGAGAGAGAGGAAGCAAAGAGGCACTATCTTCCCTACTGAATAACCAAAGTGCAAATATCAGCCATGAATTTCAGCTTGTTAAATAAGAGATACGAGACACCGGTCTCACATCCCCACAGCTTTTGCTGTATGTATCTTGGAGAGTGATAGTTGGTACTTGGATACTATGGCGTGATGGAAAATAATTAACTGGAATTAACTAAAAAAAGAAGCAAGAAGGCAAACAAGAGAGAGAAAGAAAGAAAGAGAGACGAAAGAAAGAAAGAAAGAAAGAAAGAAAGAAAGAAAGAAAGAAAGAAAGAAAGAAAGAAAGAAAAGAAAGAAAGAAAGAAAGAAAGAAAGAAAGAAAGAAAGAAAGAAAGAAAGAAAGAAAGAAAGAAAGAAAGAAAGAAAGAAAAGGAAGAAAGAAAGAAAAGGAAGAAAGAAAGAAAAGGAGGGAAGGAAGGAGGGAAGGAAGGAGGGAAGGAAGGAAGGAAGGAATTTTATCTGAGCATTCAAACTGATGCTCGTAGCTCAGACATTTTAGAGATTTGGCTGCAGGCTTAGAAAGCAAAAGTAACTTTCCAGAGTCACTCAGCTAGCAAGAGTCAGAAACCAGGCAAGTTGTGTCTTGGGGGCCAGTAGAGAGCAAGAGAGTTGAACCTTTGACCCTGAAAAGACTGGCTTCCTCTGAAGGGTCTTCACCTGGGAGGTCTCCATGACAATGGGCTGGGGAGAACAAGAAGTCTGGACGTCAGGCCGCCTGATTGAATCTGCACTCGCCCACTTCCATTCAAGCCACCTAACCTAGACAGATGACTTAGCCTCTGAGTCTCAGTTTCCCCCAGATATCAAACGGGATACTCTCCCCATGTCATGAAGTTGTAGGGGACTTCTCTCAGCTCTCGTAGGGGAAGCACGGATGCCAACCCACACTGCTTACCTGGGACAGGTGACATCCTTACCTGCAGAGAGACCATTATTTCAGCAAAACTGTAAAAAAGCAAAAGCCCACAGGTCAGACAGGAGAAACTCGATGTCTCCAGTCTCCATGCCTTCATCAAAGTTCCCCCCCTTCTCACATATCCTGTGTTCTCATCTCTATTTGGAAAAGGCCAATATACTTATAACCAGTACCTGGTTGCTATATGTTTACAAATGGAGCATAACCGAAGGACATCAGCAAAGACAGATGCTGATGGATGAGTTCATCCCCTTCCTTCTCCATGCTATCGTGATGCTTGGTCTCCAGGACTGTCTGTTCTTCATCTTGGATTGCACTGGGGGTCCACTAGGAACCCCGCCTCTTTGTTGGTTCTCACTCTTCCCACCTCTTCTCTCTCCTATGAAGTGCACTCGCCTCCCCTGCTCTCCCAGACCCCTCTGTCCTTTCCACCCCCTGGCTGACCGCAGCCGAGGCGCTTGACCTTTCTGTGCCGTACTTGTCCAGGAGGCTAAAACTGGCCTTGCCTTTCTCGCTGGACTTTCTTTCTTTTCTTTTCTTTTTTAGTCCTCGCCCTAGGATATGTCGTTACTGATTTTAGAGAGATGAAGGGAGAGAGAAAGTGAGAGAGAGAAACATTGATGTGAGAGACAAGCTGATCAGTTGCCTCCCGTTTGCACCCTGACCAGGCAGCAAACCCGAAACCTAGGTGTGTGCCCTGACCGGGAATGGAACCCGCAACCTTTTGGTGCACGGGACACCGCTCCAGCCAAATGAGCCACCTGGCCAGGGTAGACTTTTGTTTTTAAAAAATCAGCAAGCCCTGGCTGGTGTGGTTCAGTGGACTGAGCATTGGCCTGTGAACCAAGAAGTCGCTGGTTCGATTCCTGGTCAGGGCACATACCTGGGTTGCAGGTCAGTTCCCCAGTAGGGGGCATACAAGAGGCAGCCACACAATGATGTTTCTCTCCCTCTCTCTCTCCCTCCCTTCCCCTCTCTCTAAAAATTAATAAATAAAATTTTTTTTTAATTAAAAAAATAATCAAGGGAGTAAATGAGATGAAATGGGTCTGAAAATATTAAGCCAGAGCAGAGCGGTGGTTTCCTCTGGGGGCTCCTTACAACGCAAGGCCTGGCTGGGTCTCTTCCCCAGAGTGTGGCAGCTGGTCTGGAGTGGGGCCCAAGTGTCTGCATTTCTAACAAGTTTGCAGGCGAGGGGGATGGAGCTGGTCCGGGGGGCCGTGCTCTCGGAATGCTTCCGAGGTGGATGTCCCTAATTTTTGTATGCACCTGAGAGCCAGGGCATGGACAAAGTGCTCTGGGACTAGTCTGTAGGCTGTGGGGCAGGTAGAGTGGGAGGAGCAGGGATCAGAGAGTATAAAGTCAGAGGCGCCCTCTGCTCCGGTCCTGGCCACCTGCAGGTAAATGGAAGTGATGAGAAAGCTGGCCGGCTGGGTGTCCCTGGTTCTCTGTATGCACAGGCTGAAAGCAGGTGAGAGGGTGTGGGTGGGGAGGGGAGGGGAGGACACAGCGGTAAGGGGAGAGCTAGGAGGCAGTGGTTTGGCGCGAGACAGGCAGGAAACAGATTCCACTCATTGTCCCTGATATCTTTCCAGCACAGCACCGCGGTCGGTGCAGAGCGGGGGGTTTTCTGCAAAAAAACTCTGCGTCCTGGGCTTCCTCCTGCCGGTTGGGTGATCGTGGGTCACGTTGCCTCTCTTTAAGCCTTGGTCTTCTTACCTTAGAGTGGTTATAGCTGGTAGGAGAGAGGACGCTTCGAAACCGGCGGTAACACCGATGAACCTGGGGGACATTATGGCAAGAGAAATTAACCAGTTACAGAAGGACAAATGCAGCACGACTCCATTCACATAAAGTATCTCCAAGAGTCAACCTCAAAGACAGAGAGTAGACAGGCGATTGCCAGGGGCTGGTGGGAAGGGACAAGGAGGCCTCGTTCAAGGAGCACCAGGTGCCAGTCATGCAAGATGAGTAAACTCTAGAGACCTGCCGGGCGACGCACAGTGTCCGGAGTTAGCGATGCCGCGCTGAGCACCCAATCTCCTAAGAGAGCGGGTTTCACGTTAAATGTTCTCACCGCAGTTTAAAAAAAGAAGAGGAGGGGGAAGCTTATCAGATATTGTTTGGGAACGTTCTCCAAGATCTTGTGTTAAGGGGCCAAGGAGTAAAACAGGTGGTACGAACGCTAAGCTCTCCTTTGTGTGAAAAAGGAGTGACCCGGCCCTGGCCAGGTGGCTCCGTTGGCTGGAGCACCATCCCAATACGCCAAGGCTGCAGGTTCAATTCCTGGTCAGGGCACATACAAGAAGCGACCATTGAATGCATAGATAAGTGGAATAACAAATCGATGTTCCCTGCTGTCTCTCCTTCTCTCTCTCCCTCTCCTTCCCTCTCCCCCGTCCCCCCTTTTCTCTCTCTCTCTCCCCCTTTCTTTCTCTCTCTAAGATCAATTTTAAAAAATATTTTCCTTGACTATTATAAATTGTCTCTGTGGGTCTCACCAGAATTACAACACCTGTTTTGTGTATGAAGGTGGGGGTGACAGAGTGGTGGGGATCAGAGATGGCTGGGAGGACTTTTATGATTTTCCTTTTATAACTTCTTTGAGGTTTGAGCTGTGTCAATTGCCTCCCCAGAAAACAAATTAACTTCAACAGACAGGAAGTGATCCATATCTCTCTGAGTCATTATAAGGATTAGTTTAGAAAAGGTAGGTAAAACCCTAGGGACTGTCACTGCCCCGCAACCCAAGCCCACCAGGGGCATGTGGCATTTGTGCAAGTTGGGTTTATCCCTCCCTGAGGTCAAGATGACCACACACCTTAGGGTGCCATGGAAAACCTTGGGGTTTTAAGCAAGATGGCATTAGAACTGATGCTAGGGTCTGGGCTCTGGCTGGGAGATTTTGGGGTGGGGGGAGGAATTAAGTTAAGGAAGATGGGTTTACTCAGCAACGGTGTTGTCAGAAAGCGGGGGCGATCCCATGCCCGGGATCTCCATGGATCTCTACAGAGAAGACAGACCAGAAGGAAAAGACGTCATTGTCATTGGCGAGAACACAGCAGTTGCTCCTTTCAGCCCAAGGGGAGGAGGCGTTTGGTAGTTTGTGACTCGGTGACCTTATTTTTTACTGTGTTTAGGCAAAATCCTGACTTGGACTTGCGTTGACTTGTTGTCTCATGACCGGCAAGTCAGCTTGCCCGGGTGATTCTGGGAGCCGGTTATGCCCACCAGCTGGGAGCGTCGGGCCGGCTTTCGGATGGGGGCAGGGAGGGGGCACCGCCTTTCTATTCTCTGTCTCGGACCACATTGGATACACTGTAAGTCCTCGATCAGTTTTGGGGATGGTGTTTCTTCATCTTCATTAGTGAGGGGCGGGGGGGATCAAATGGTGGTGCAATGTGGTAACAACGTCAGGTGCAAGGAGAAAAGATCCGTGAAGGTTTGACCATGTTCAGCGATACCAGCAAAGGAAATGGCAAAAGACCATTTCCGGAGGCGCATGGGTCTGAAAAAAATAGCTCATTCCTTGGAACCAGAGGTCCCTGGAGTCCAGGCTGCAACCATTTCTAGCCCTGCAGACAGCGTTTAAGTGGAAGTATCTCTGCTCTTTCGCTGTAAAGTGAGGAGAAGGCCGTGAGGATTAAAGAGAGTAGAGATGAAGGGTTTTAAAGACTCGCTGCCGTGACTGGACCAAGCAGATAACCTATCTAGAGCCTGCTAGCATTTGTAACACAGTGTTAAGTGTCTGTGGGTTTATCCTAAAATGACTCTAACCACAGGGGGAGGAGGTACAGCCTGGTGGCAGCACCGCTGAAAAAGAGTTTTGGGGTCAGAAACAGTGCCCCCCGCCAACCCAAAGGCAGGGTTATTTTCGAGGCTCAGTTTCTGGAACCAGAGGACCTGAACTGCTTCACGACTTCTTTTCCTTTCTTTTTAAAAAGTTTATTGATTTTTAGAGAGATAGGGAGGTGGAGACACACACACACACACACACACACACACACAGAGGGTGGGAGAGAGAGAGAGATGACTTGTTGTTCCACTTATTTATGCATTCACTAGTTGATTCTTGTATGTGCCCTGACCAGGGATTGAACTCACAACTTTGGCCTATTGGGATGATGCTCTAGCCAACTGAACTACCCAGCCAGGGCTAGAAAACAATTTTTTAAATTTATTTTTATTTTTTATTTTTAAAAATATTTTATTTATTTTTAGAGAGAGGGGAAGAGAAGGAGAGAAACATGGATGTGCAAGAGATACATTGATGGGTTGCCTCTTGCACACTCCCAACTGGGGACCCGGCTTGTAACCCAGGCATGTGCTCTGACTGGGAATCGAACCGGAGACCTTTCGGTTCACAGGCTGGCACTCAATCCACTGAGCCACAACAGCCAGCACTAGAAAACAATTTTTTAAAAGTGTTGGTATCTCGTCAGCTACTTTCTCAAGAGCAGGGCCACTCTCAGCTAACACGGATGCCACACTCACCACATAGTAGCTCCCAGTTAGAGCCTGACGCAAACTCTAAATTAACGTTATATCAACAATAAAGTGAGACGCATGCTTTAAGTCGCTCTCACAGGTAAGTGACAGTTCCAAGGTTAATATCAATCTTGCGTTCTGGTCACAGTCTCAGAAGAGGGACTTGTAGAGTACAAACCTCGTTCCTGCCAGTCAGGGGTCACATCACTTCCAGTCGCTCTCAGTGGCCTGCGACCTCTCACCTGTGCACTTTTGAGGATGGATGGAGGAGAGAGCTCTGAATTATAATCTCTCCTCCATGGCGCTGTGGCGAAGCTCAGCTGAGGACGATGGCTGGGACAGAGGAACAGTCAGTTAAAGATGAGCTAACGGTACTGGATGACAGGTCTTCATGTTTACTTTCTAGTCTTCAGCTGGGTCTAACCTGGCTGTATGGTGGTAGAGCTACCAAGATACACACACTATCTGAAACAGGCTCGTGGATGATAAAGAGCAACATTTTCTAGAAAGCAAAACAGAACAAAATCACCAAGGCTGCCAGGAATATTCGGTGCTCTTGCACTGAACAAGTAGGCTTTTTCCCTGAAATGTTAACATGTGGGTGAAAGCTAAGATGTTCTCTCTAACGTCCAGACTTGTGGAGTTTCAACCACCGGGAGGAAGTTGCATGACTTTGGGTTTACTCTGAGTTACTCAGAGAAAGAGCTTTGGAAGAGTCCGAGCTCATACTGAATGAATGGGCTGTGTCTGAGGTAGCTGTGAGACCCATCCCACTCCTTTACCAGTGAGAGTGATCATAAGTCATCCAAAACGTGATAGCAAAAGTTTTTGTCTGCAACAGGAGAGCCGTTGGCTACATGAACTTCAAGGCACTTTTAACAGCCATTGTTCTAGGAATGGAGCATTTGGGGAGGTGGTCTTAATTTTACCTATTTTTTTTTCTCTTTCAGAATTTAATGCCCATTTACAACCTCCGGTTCCAGGTGGGGATATATTTCTTTATTTGTTAACATTTCAAACAGTAGTCCCAACCTGGGAAACAATATTATTTTCTGGAAAGTTCCTTGCATTTTTCTGCAGTTTCACTCTTTCCTTTGCTTTTCTTCTGGCACACAAGACCCTCCCTGGTGCAGGCAGCCAAATCCTGTGTTTCAGGATCCATCCCAGCCAGCACCCCCCCAGATTTCCTCCCCTGCCCCTCCAGAAAAGAACTCTCTCCTATGGTACTAACATTGGCATTTGTCGCTCTTGTTGGTTGTTCGGTTATTACTTTTAACAACCTTCTATGTAGAGTTATAACCCACGTACCATAAAATGCATCCACTTTAAATGTACCATTTGATGGTGTTTCATAAATTTTCAGAGTGGTGCAAACATTACCTCAGTCCAATTCTAGAACATTTTCATCCCCTCAGGAAGACCCCTTCTGTTCATTAGCTGTCACCCCCACAATTGTGCCACCACTAGATTGCTATCTCTCTCTTTAGATTGGTCTTTTCTGGACATTTCAGGTACGTGTAATCTTTGGTGTCTGTTTTTAAGTTAAAAAGTTAATCACGGAGCTCATGTGGGTGCACCGTAGATACCTGAGCCTCAGTGTCTCCAGTCTTGGGAGACTCGAATCGTATCATATGTGGACAGCTGGTACTGGGTTTTAATCTATAGCTCCCATGAAGTTGGGAGTTTTAAGAGAGAAATGAAGATGTGGGAACACGTTATGGGGCCAGTAGTCAAGCCAGTGAAAGGGGAACTTTGGTTACAAGTATGTTGATTGGCCTTGGCTTGTGTGGTTCAGGAGATGGAGTGCCGGGTTGCCAACTGAGAGGTGGTAGGTTCGATTCCCAGTCAGGGCGCAAGCCTGGGTTGCGGGCAAATGTTTCTCCCCCTCTCTTTCTCCCTCCCTTCCCCTCTCCCTAAAAATAAATAAATAAAATCTCTAAAAGAAAAAATAACATGTAGAGAGGTCACTGAGTACCAGAAATATGCCTTGATCTTTAAAACAAAATATGTCAATTAGTTCTTAAAGCCATTTCACTCAGTAATTTACTCGTTTGGGGTTAGGACAACATCATCTGGAGAATATGGTGGGGGAACGTGGCTCATCAGCTCGCTTGCTTTTGGGGTCAGAAGGAAGCTATTTTCAGAGCCACAGATGGCAGGGTTTCTCTGTGTATAAGGATAACATGCTGGGGACCAGAACTGGCCTTAGGAGGAACCTAATGACAGTACCCAAGTCATTGGACTGATATAAAGATATCATTAGATATGTTGGTATTTGCAAATTGGGCACAATATGTCCAGCACAGAGTAAGCTATATAATAGCTTCTTATAGAAACACTACCTCATTAATAATGAACATAGTAATAACTAATGCTAATAAAAATTAGGAGTCTTCCAGCCAAGATGGAGGCATAGGTAGACATACGTTGTCTCCTCGCACAACCAGAAGAAGGGCAACAACAAATTTAAAAGCAAAAAACAACCGGAACTGCCAGAAAATCAAACTGTATGGAAGTCCGACAACCAAGGAGTTAAAGAGGAAACATTCATCCAGACCTGTAGGAGGAGCGGAGATGGACAGCTGGGGCAGAGAAGACGTGCGGCGAGGCTGCAGTTGGCGGACTGGGTGGTCCCACATTGCGTGCAGATAAACTGGAAGGAACAACTGGGGAGTGAGAGAGACCGCGCAACCCAGGGTTTCAGTGCCGGAAAGGAAAGCCTCAAAACCTCTACTGGTCAAAACCTGTGGGGGTTGGGGTGGCAGGAGAAACTTCCAGTCTCACAGGAGAGTTTGTTTGAGAGATCCACAGGGTTCTAGAATGTACACAAACCCACGCACCTGGGAATCAGCACCAGGGGGGCCCAATTTGCTTATAGGTAGCAGGCAAAGTGACTGAAGGCAGAGCAAGAGCCAAACAAGTGGCAGTGTTCCCTCTCTGACCCTTCCCCTACACACAGGGCCACACGGCAGTGACATGGGCTGCCCCATCCTGGTGAATACTGAAGACTCCTCCCCTCACAACGTAATAGGCACTGGAGACCGCCCCCGCCCCCCCAAAAAATATATATATATGACTCAAATGAAAGAACAGATCAAAGCTCCAAAAGTAGAACTAAGCGATGAAGAGATAGCCAACTCATCAGATGCAGAGTTCAAAACACTGGTAATCTGGATGCTCACAGAATTGGTGGAGTATGGCCGCAAAATGGAGGAAAAAGGGAAGGCTGTGCAAAGTGAAATAAAGCAAAATACACAGGGAACCAACAGTGAAAGGAAGGAAACTGGGACTCAGATCAACAATTTGAAGCAGGAAGAAGAAATAAACATTCAACCAGAACAGAATGAAGAAACAAGAATTCAAAAAAAGGAGGAGAGGCTGAGGAACCTCTGGGACAGCTTTAAATGTTCCAACATCTGACTCATAGGGTTGCCAGAAGGAGAAGAGGAAGAGCAAAAAATTGAAAACTTATTTGAAAAAATAATGAAGGAGAACTTCCCCAATCTGGCAAAGGAAATAGACTTCCAGGAAGTCCAGGAAGCTCAGAGAGTCCCAAAGAAGTTGGACCCAAGGAAGCACACACCAAGGAACATCATAATTCTGTTACCCAAGATTAAAGATAAGGAGGGAATCTTAAAAGCCGCAAGAGAAAAGGAGACAGTTACCTACAAAGGAGTTCCCGTAGGACTGTCCGCTGATTTCTCAAAATCCTGCCAAGCAGAGAAGATTATGCCTGTAAATCCTCAAAGCAGGCATTATGGCCATACACTCGAGTCTCCTCTGAGGCCTGAGCAGAGAGAACACAAGGAAAAGTGCTCCATGGTGAGGTGTTTCGGGGAACCAGGCCAAGCAGGGCATCATTACCATTCCAGTGCTATTTCTTGTCCTGAGAGCAATAGGTCAGTGTCAGGGTCAGGTCAGTATTTAAGAAAGAACATTCCACCCTGGCTGCGTGGCTCGGTTGTCTGGAGCACATCCTGTGCACCAAAAAGTCGTAGGTTCGATCCCCAGTCAGGGTGCATGCAAGAGGCAACCAATCAATGTTTCTCTCTCACGCTGATGTCCCACCCACCTCGCTCTCCCTCCCTCTCTTTCTAAAAGCAATTTTTACCAAAAAATAATATATTTGTGGGTGAGGATTTAAAAAGAAAGAAAAGAAAGAAAGAACATTCTCTCTGCAAGTAAAGAATGATGGGACGAAAGGCTGGAAGGATCCAGAAACATTATGGCCACAGTCAAGGGCACGGCACAATGCTAGGTGGTGACAAATGGTGTGGAGAGAAGTGGATAACTTTGAGAGATACCTAGGGGTTGCCTTCAGAAGGCTAACACATTTATTTTTCTAGGAGAGATGGAGAAGGAGGACTATAAGAAAGGCCAGAGTTTCAAGTTAGGAGATTCCACAGACAGTCCTAGGATTTACGTGGAAAGGAAGCCACGAACTCCAGTCAGCTCCCAGCTCCGGAATGAAATAAGACATCCTTTGATGTTCACTTTGATTTTGTGCTACAAACCGGGAAGGCAGACAGACCATCCGCCTGTGGGTTTGGGGGCGGTAGGTGAGCAAGCGTGTCACTGATCATCGATAATCACAGTGGAGTTTAGAAGCCAAGTCCACCTGGCTGGTGTAGCTCAGTTGTTTGGAGCGTCATCCCGCGGACCGAAAGACTGCCGGTTCGATTCCTGGTTAGGGCGCATACCCAGGATGTGGGCTTGTGGGTTTGTTCCCTGGCCAAGGTGTTTACAAGAAGGCGACCAATCATGTTTCTTTCTCACATCAGTCACTCTCTCTCTCTCTCTCTCTCTCTCTCTCTCTCTGTCTCCCCGCCCCCACTCTTAAAGCAATTAAGAAATGTCCTTGAGTGAGGTTTTAAAAAAAACCAAGAACGCCAATTCTCTGTGTAAGTTTGTCCCCCATTTGGCATGTTTTCCCTTTTCCAGGATTTGTTTACACTCCCTGTGCCTTTCCGTTTACGTACCTCGACGGAACCCACTACGTCTGCACCTTCACCCACAGCGACTATGCCTGGTGTTCTCTGGACAAGAAATTCCGAGGCAGGTGGCGGTACTGCACAGCGCAGGGTGAGTGTCCCCTCTGGCAGGCTTGTCTCGGATGCCTAGGATCAAGAAGCAGTTGACAGCAGCAGGCTATGTGATTTGGGGCACTGGACACACCTGAGTCTGAATCCTGACTTTTCCACACATTTTAACCCCTTTGAAGACAGTTCGGTGTCGTGGAAAAGGCACGCGCTGTTAGCTTCCCCGCGGTCAACCAGGAGACTTTCTGCATTCGCGTTTCTCCTTCTGCTCCTCTCTTTCTGCAGATCCCCCCAAGTGTACCTTCCCTTTCATCTTCAGAGGAAAACGCTTTAACAAATGCACCAAGGAGCACTATCTTTTCCATCGTAGCTGGTGTTCATTGACTGAAAATTACGATAAAGACAGAAAATGGAAACAATGCTCCCCTTACGAGTAAGCTGGCTGAAGAGGGATGGATGGAGGGGGGCGGTCTTACAGATCTCTTAAAGGGGGGGACCCTCTGGATTAATGGGAAGGGAAGTTGGGGTCTAGATGATCTGGTGATGAGTGGCTTAGATCAGGGGTCAGCAAACGTTTCCTGTAAAGGGCCCAATCGTAAGCATTTTCGGCTTCAAAGGCCATACGGTCCCTCATACACTCAACTCTGCCTTGTGGCATAAAAGCAGTCACAGCAATTAAAAAAAAAAAAAAAAAAGCAAAAGCCTCTCAGAGTAATGTGATGAATTCCAATAAAACTTTATTTCTAGAGATTTGAAAGGTCATAATTTTCGGGTATCATGGAGTATTTCTCGTCTTTTGATTTTTGTTCTTTGTCAACCATTAAAGTAAGAGAAAACTGTTAGCTCACAGGTCATACAGAAACAGGTGGTGCGTGGGTTGGATTCGATCTCTGGGTTCTGGTTGGCCAGCCACTGGCTGGAAGGATCTATCTTTGACCCCGTGCCAATGAAGAAGTGAGTTTAGTTTCCTTTGAAAAACAGATGTGGGAAGGAGAAAAACAGCCAAGAGACGTTGAAGAGCTCACCCACCTCTATGCTGGAGTTATGGGGAGGGTTTCAGTGAGTACGAATCGTGTCTCGTTTAACCTCCACCATGACCTCAGGAAGTGATTGTAGGTGTCATGACGCCCATAGAGAAACGAAGAAACCAAGGCTTAAGAGGCTAGGCTCTACCCAAACCCAGCATCAAATTTCATCATTTTAAAGACACTTGGTGAAGACACTGCCTGCTAACCAGTTCCAGTAAGTAGCCCCTCTGGTACGCTGTGTCGTAAACTGCCCCCTCGTTGTTTCTCTCCCCATCAAAATCTGCCACTTTTACGGACGTGGAACCAGCCTTTGAGAACTCGAGCATCTTAGCCAATCAGCCAGTGAGAGATGAAGCCCCCAGCCCAGCCCAACCCAGCCCAACCCGGATGCGGTTGTGGCTAAAGTCAACCCTCATTTCCACGCCACCTGCATCCCCCACCACCCATGGCTCTACGTACGCATTTGTTAAAACTCATACCCCTGCTCCCTTGGAAGTACCTTTGGGGTCGTTGTCTGTAATATCAGGGACACACAGGTAAAGACCTATGTGGGACATTTCATTCTAATCCGGGCTGAGTGACTGCTTTTTCCGTGTTTGCACTGTGACCTTTCTTGTTGGGCTTCCAGGAAAATCTCGGCCCTATTCGGGACCCAGACACAGCAACTGTGTTATCTGGTACAGGCAAGAAGTCCAATTCTCCCCCCTCCCCACCCGACCCCGCCGCCCGCAACCCCATGCCTGCCTTTGTTGAACCTGAACCTTCTCTGGGGCTTGGCCAATAGTCAGGCCCTAGGCTGGTCTGCACATGAGCTCCTGGGTAAGACACCAGGGAGGGTCAGGCTGTGGCCTCCACACCTGCCTTTCAATTGCCTGTTACTCACCTGCAGCTTTTTATTACCTTATAATAGGGTATCAGTGGTGCTTAGCTATTACCGGTTAATTCATTGAATAGTTACTGTTTCCTGGAACTTAACTTCCTAAAACACTGGACCAGCTAGTACACGTCCCTTCACGGGGACACCGTCCAACTCAACTCCAGTGAGCGTTTTAACAATTGGACCACCGCCTGCCACCAGGGATGGGGTCTCCTTACTATCCCAGGTTGGGAGGGACCAGTTCCGAGTTCCCCTCGTGTGCCCACTTTCCTAGACCGCTCCCAGAACTGCCACACTTTGGATTCTCAGCAGTAGACATGCCACCTCTCCCTCCCTTCTTTCCTCTCTCCTTCTTTTCTTTTTCACTGCTTTGGCCTGGAAAGTTTAAGACAGCTGATGAAAATAACTAGCTTTACAATAATAAGATGAATAGATTCAAAATCAAGGGAATTCAGAGTAATATAGCGAGAGGCCAAGTCGGCACTGCACGGGTTCTATGTGGTAGAATGGCACAATTGGAGTCGCGCTTCCTAGCAGCCAAGTAAATATAAATACATGTTTAGTCCCGTTAATTACATTGTCCACAATGTTGAAATCCTACTTTGTATAGAAGACTTTCAGAGGGATTAAAAAAAACAAACAACTTTTGGTATGTTTGTTGATTTTTAGAAGAGAGGAAGGGGGTGAGAGAGAGAGAAATATCGACCTGAGTGTGAAACATCATTTGATTGCCTCCCATATGCGCCCCTACTAGGGATCAAACCCACAACCTAGGTATGTGTCCTGACTGGGAACTGAACCTGCAACGTTGTGGTGACGGGTTCAAGTACCGGGTGACGCTCCAGCCAACCAAGCCACCCGGTTGGGGCTCAGAGGAGTTTATTACCCTCCTTCACAAGAGATATTCAGTTTTATGCGTGGAAATAATTCTCTCCTCCACCCTCTTCCTACACCCCTGCTAGCTTTCTGGTTTGAAGGGCCATACTTCATACTAAAAAGCTGGTTAATAATTCGCCATTTACTTCACCCCTCTGCATCTGCTTTCTTACCTAAAAAATGGGCATTGTATAGGTCACCACTCATTCTCTTATGGTGATTATGAAGATGGGCATATTAATTGGATTTACCTCAAATGAATTTGATTTTATAAAGCACCCAGAACAATGCCTAATACAGGCAAGTGTAATACTGTGTGTTTGCGCCCTGGCCCACTGGCTCAGTTTGTTGGAATGTCATCCCGTACATCAAAAGGTTGTAGGTTCGATTCCCGGTCAGGGCACATACCTAGGTTTTGGGTTCAATCCCTGGTCCAGGCATGTACAGGAGGCAACCAACTGATGTTTCTCTCTCACATCAGTGTTTCTCTCTCTCTCCCTTCCTCCCTCCCTTCCTCTCTCTCTCTCTCTCTCTCTCTCTCAAAAAGCAATGAAAAGATGTTCTTGGACGAGGATTAAAAAAATTATTTTTAAAAAGGTAATATAGTCCTGGCTGGTGTGGCTCAGTGGATTGAGTGCTGACATGTGACCCAAAGGGTTGCAAGTTCGATTCCCAGTCAGGGCACATGCCTGGGTTGCGAGCCAAGTCCCTGGTAGGGGGCGGGTGAGAGGCAACTGATCGACATATCTCTCATACATCAATGTTTCTCTCCCTTTCTTTCTCCCTCCCTTCCCTTCTCTCTAAAGATAAATAAATAAAATCTTTAAAAAATAATAATAAAGGCAATGAGGAAAGTGAGCCATGTTTTTTTTTTCAAAAAAGTAACACAGCCATCAGTTATAATTAAATGAGGATAGGCACAATAAAGTGGAGCACCCAAATTCGCTATACAGGCTAGGTATTTATGTTAAAGACATAAAAAAGAAAGGGAGTCAGTGTGAGAGGCAACAAGCATTTATTGGAGATCAAAAAGAATAGCTATTTGGGAAGCACTGATTCAGGCAGAAGTCCAAACAGTGACCCAATTAGGAGACAAAGGCAGGGGGCATTTCTGAGGAAGACAAGGGGACAATTATGTCAACAGAAAAAAAGGCATTTCTCTTGGTGCAGGGAAGCTAACACAGTGACGCCAATCCTAAACAATGTCTTTCATTTTGAGTCCAAGTAGTCATAATATCTGCTTTCTTGTGACCTTTGCAAACAGTCCTTTGGGGCACGGTGTTACTTAAGGTGCAGCCCAGGGTCCTTTTGTCCAGTTTTAACATCCAAATGTTTGCAGCAGGAGATGGGCAAGGCAGTTTCTCTGGGACGGCCACTCCAACTCCATTTTATAGTGGCTCTGTTCGTATTATTCTTTATATTTTCAAGGTAGACAGCTATAAGAAACACGAAAATTTTAAGGCGATAGCAAAGATTTTATCTTATAAATATAGGAAAACTATCCTAGACAGATGAGCCTGAGGAAATATTAATAGCGGTCATATTCTCACTGGCTCGTTGTTGAGTTCCAGTTGTGTATATTTACATGCTGCCTAAAATGTGTCATTGTATGCATGCACTACTTTTATCCTTTCAATATTTTTGATTTGCACATGGAATATGTGAGGAACTGCTCATTTAAACATTGAAGCAGCCCTGACTGGGTAGATCAGTTGGTTAGAGCATCACCCCAATACATCGAGGTCATGGGTTCGATCCCAAGTCAGGGCACATACAAGAATCAACCAATGAATGCATCGATAAGTGGAACCACAAATCAATGTTTCTCTCTCTGTCTCTTAAAAACAATTTAAAAAATAAAAAATAAGCACTGAAGCAACACAGGAACGGAGGGTGTAAAATGTCACTTCTGCCCCTCAGCCTCCTTCTCCTTCGTCGCTGTTTCACAGCAGGAAACACGGACAGCAGTTCAGGATGTCTTCTTTCAGGCTCATTGTCTGCATTCACACAAGCGTGAAGATTTTTAAGGTCTTCTAAAATATGAATAGTCTATGCTACCCCCTTCGTCCTGTGTCTTTTTTCGAAGATTTTATTAGAGAGAGGGGAAGGGAGGGAAAAAGAGAGGGAGAGAAACATCGACGTGAGAGAGAAACATCAGTGGGTTGCCTCTCACATGCCCCCAACTGGGGCCCCAGGACACAACCCAGGCATGTGCCCTGACTGGGAATAGAACCACTGACCTATTGGATTGCAGGATGACGCTCATCCCACTGAGCCACACCAGCCAGGGCTGTCCTGTGTCTTCATTATGGAGAATTTTCCATGAGAACGAGGAAATCTACCTCACCTTTCTTCATACTTTCACCAAATTTCAAAATATGGATATACTATTCCCCTACTAAAGCATAATTTGATGGTTTTTAATACTTCAATATGACCATGACCAAATGGGCACCTTCCACATTGATTTTTGAGTAACTGTGTAGGGGTGTTTTTGTCTTATTGTTAGATTATCTGAGTGAAATTGCTGGGTCAATGGATATGCACATGTTAAATGTGTGTGTGTTAGATGTTGTTATTCTAAGTTACCCTCAGTCAACATATGCGATGGCCCATTTTCAACAACCTCCAGAACACTGAAAATTGTCAATTTAATAAATTTGCCCCAATAATGGACTGCATAGCTTATGTTAAAATACTCAGTTTTAAAAGTCAAGTAATAAAATGATCAGTAATAATGGCATGTTGTAGTTGAGAGTGAGAGAGAAATACTGCCACCTTCCCCAAGCCCCCTACCTCTAACACCCCTACTACCCCTCCCCTGTTTCACATACTCCCGTTTGGTTCCTGGGGGTAGACCAGATCTCCCACCAAGGACGGACTGATATCCTGGAGGCTGACAGACTGATGCTGGTCTTCACATCTGTTTTCCTTCCACAGTTTTTAGATAAGTCTTGGGGTTCCTGAAGGGACAAAAGTTATAGGATCCATCAGCTACCTCTCAAAATAAATCTTTTCCCTGATCACTCTGACCAATAAGGAAGTGATCTCTCTCCACGTGGTGGACTGCTTTTCTTGAAACATAGCAGAGCCAGAGCTCTGTGCTGTGCTGGACAGGATGGGGACCTAGCAGGGCATGTGTGGGGGAGAACTTGCATTCAAATCAAGGTCGTGGTAAATAGCTAACACTATAAAGGGTCTAGCAGAAGTAACACCTGCTTGACTGTGGTTGGTGGGGCAATAATATGGGTATAAGAATTTGTAGTTTTAAATTGAACACATCACCTAAAATGTCATACGGTGTGCTTGAGTATGATATTGCTGTTACACAATTACATGCTTATGATTTTGTAATAAAAAAAGAGACTTTATTTGTGCTGAGCCCTGTATATAGTCTTTGGCTGGTTAACAAAATTCTCAGAGAAACTCAAACTTCCTCTCATACATATAATTCTTAAAATTTTAAATTAAAGTACAAGGTAGCCCTGGCTGGTGTGGCTCAGTGGACTGAGCACCAGACTATGAACTGAAAGATCACTGGTTCAATTCCGAGTCAGGGCACTTGCCTGGGTTGTGGGCCAGATCCCTGGTTGGGGACATTTGAGAGGCAACCAATCCATGTTTCTCTCCCTCTCTTTCTCCCTCCCTTTCCCTCTCCCTAAAGATAAATATAAATAAAATCTTTTTAAAAAGAACAAAGTACAATGTATACTTTTAATTTTTTGAGGTAAAATTCATGACACACAGTTAACCACTTTCAGGATAACATGAGCAATCACTCCCCCACCCCCAACCACCTCCCCTACACCAGCTCCCAGCAACCACTTATCTTTCTGTGGGTTGACCTATTCGGAATATTTTATATAAATGGATCATACATGATGTGACCTTGTGTGTCTGATGTCTTTCACTCAACATGGTGTTTTTGAGGTTTGGTTATTGGGGCCAATGAAGTCTCCCTTTTTGCTGAAGTTCAATCTGTAAGTTACGTCCAAGAAGCTCCCTTCCCAACGACGAGGCAGGCCATTTTGAGAAGGTAGGCTCCCACCCATGCCCTGACTTGCCCACCGTGGTCCCGACTAAAGATCGGGAAACAACTCTGAACCCCCAAGGACTCAGCGACAGCTCCCTTCAACTGCAGTTCTGTCACAAGCACCGCACACCAAGGGAAGGAGTCTTGCCCACCCATGTGTTGGGTGATAGACGTAAGACCCGGGTCGTGAACGGCCTCCAGCTCCCCTTGGCCTTGGTCCAGGGGCCCCTGGAGCACACTGAGTGAGACAGTCACCCCCAGACAAGACAGCGTTTGGGGGAGCCCAGGAACCCAGCAGGGAAGTTCCAGCACACCGCTGGAGAAAAAAAAAAAAACAAGTTTGGAGCCCTGGCCAGTGTGGCTCACTTGGTGGTGCATTGTCCCATAAACTGAAAGTTCTCAGGTTCGGTTCCCAGTCAGGGCGCTTGCTTAGGTTGTGGGTTTGATCGCCGATTGGAGTGTGTACAAGAGGCAGCCGATCGATGATTCTGTCTTACATTGATGTTTCTCTCCCTCTTTCTCTCCCTCCCTTCTCCTCACTCTAAAATCAATAAGCATGTCCTCTGGCGAGGATTTAAAAAATATGCAAGTCGGAGAAGGTAAGAGGACCGGGGTGACTTTCTCCATGTCACCCCTGTCCCAGGGCGGCACAGCAAAGGGCCAGGAGAGACCTTCTCAGGCCAGTGATTTCTCCACATGGGGAAAGTGGGAGCGTGTGTGTGAGCCCCGACTTCCGCAGCTGCGCAGGACATGCCAGAGAAGCCCATTCCTCTCTCGTCAGATCCAGGGCACTGAATCCTGCGCTACGAGCCCGGAGGCGGTGAGCTGCAAGAGTGCAGGACAGAACGCACCAAGGGCATGCGGGTCCCACCACCTGCATCGGGGACTCCACCAGGATTGAGAAGGGGCAGGAAGGG